>VMDR010008817.1:0-35328 GCA_007922815.1 Macrotus californicus | reverse complement strand
ATTTTTACTTTTTTATGGTGATAATTTTCACAGTCGCTTACAGGGTGTGCATGTGTAGTATATTCATTGTGCAGCTTTAATGATTATCAACATTTGCTAATCTTATTTGACCTATTTCTCAAGGGGGATGTCTCAAAATTTAACTAATGTTGTCCAACCCACCCCACTTCTTCCTCCACAGAATTGTGTGGAGGGTGCATCTAAGTGGCTCCCTACTCAGTGAGAGCTAAGCATCCTAGGGAGATGAGACTGCTGGCAGCACTCTCCTGCCAGCAGACAGGCCAGCTGATAACCAGGGCCTCAGAGCAGGTGACAGGCTGTAGGTCCAGGTATATTCAGGACTGACACAGCTTACTTACCCCCTTAATATCCTGCACCCGAACTGCAGAGAGATTCTGGGAAGAAGGCAACTTCCAATGAAAGAGCACCCTCTTCTTGATCCTTTGGTCTCCTGTTTGCACATTTTGGGGGCAAATTCACCAGTGATTTTTGGGGATTCTCCAAGGCTCATCCATCCTTGAACCAGCACCAGGCACAGGCCCAGTCTCTTGGGGAGAAGACAAGAAAGATCGAGTGTGCTTCTCATAAAGAAAAATGTATTTATTTTAAGGGAATGTCCTTTAGTTTGAGGTTATGTTTTTTCTCCATTTCTGCTACTAGAATACTGATTTTTTTATACCCACTTACTATCATCAGAGAGCATGAAAATAATAACAAACCTATCTTGAACTTCAAACAGGTTTTGATATCTTATGTGTCCAGGAAACGTCAAAGTATATGAACCATTAATCTGGGGAAAAAAAGAAGTTTATCAGTAATCCATTAATGCATCCAGAATATCAACCCTCTAGGGTGACTGAAAGCAATTTCCCTTAAACCGCACGGCTCGTGTCTTCATGCCATGGTGTCTGTGGATGTGTCCACCTCACCCAGAGGCACACTTCACCAGGTGAGACATACCCTGTGTCACAGGACACCAGGCAAAGAGATGCCATCTCTGCTTTTGTTGGTCGCTGTTATGGGCCATTGTCCAGGTTCCCAGCTTTCCGCCAGCTACAGGCAGCTTGTGAGTGAGCGTCCCTCCCAGGCTCCCGGGATTGTTCACCTTGTTCAGAACTGTCCATCATCACAATGAACAGAGTTACACTGAGAAGCAAGTAGTAACTTGAAACTTAAATAAAAAGAAAGGGAGAGTCCTGCGAATCAAGACAAATGAAAGTCCTTCCCCAGGACAGGAACTGTATCCCACGTCGACATTCTGTAGATATGACAGCCCTGCACAGGCTCCGTCACCTCCTCTCAGTGTTTGTGCATTTCATCTGCAGGGGACCATCAGCCTGTGGGAAACGCCCCAGGACTTTCAGGGGGCAGACCTAGTACCTTTGGGAAAGAGCAGCACCTGCCGTGCTGCCCTTCTGAGGCTGGGCTGTGGTCACCCACTGCAGCCCCGAAGTTGGTCAGGGCCTTCTGGAAAGCAGGAGGCAGAGCCCTAAGACAGGGAGGGGAGAAGTGGCAAGTAACATGAAGGAGACTGGGTGAACACTGCGTTGACTGGCCATGGGTAAGTAACCGAGAGGACTGACGGACAGGAGCAGCTCAGGAATGACAGTCCACAGACCTTCAGCCTCGGGAACCTCTGCAGTGGGTGACTCCTGCTTGCTCATGCGTGGCATATTCCCTGCCAGCAGCCTGCCAGGGGCCATCATTCACCTGGAGACCTCTCATCCCTGGAACAATGACTTTGCTTTCTGTGTTTCTCTTGGTATGTCAGCCCCTGAGCGGAGTGAGTGAGCTTAGCTCTGCCAAGCAGGGGAACAAGAATCAGCCTATGAACCGAAGGAGCTATGGCCAAGCACAGCCGTGTGGACAGGCTGCTGGACACCATCATCAGAGGGACCAAACAAGACACTTTCAGTCCATTTGACTTTCTCTAATATTTTTGTTCAAAGGAAATACATGGGGCCCTGAATATTCACAATGAGCAGCTTTTGCAAATCCCGCTTATACAAGTCACTTCACACTTTCCACTGCCTTTACTTTCTGCTGAGATATAAAAATGAAAAAAATTTAAAAATTGTTATTTTTTTGTCTTCAAAATGGTGCGTGCTCTGTTGACCTTGGAGTTCTGGAGGCTGAACCCATTCTTTTTCCTCAGCTCCTTGTAAGTCCTCACCCTCTTATCCCATAGTGTCCCATGTGCATGCTCTGTCCTCATTCGATCTTTGCAAATGTGTAAAGTGACTTTGTAAGTGGAAATGTTCCTAAGAGTTTAGTCCCCACAGGAAAAGGCTAAACCAATACCTTCCAACACGACACTAAAACACCAATTCTTGCCACATCTGTGTTAACAACCCCTCTCCTTTTGAATCATGTTACTGGTTTGTGGGTTCACCTAGAAAACAGGACTATCTATTTTGTAGGGTTATGGTGAAATTCAGACTAACTTAACAATTCTCCAAAATTAGCCACCTACTAGATTATTGGAAGCTAGTTGTGAAATATAAGATGCTAACAGGTGTTCGTGCTTTCCATTTTTTTAGGAACATGAGTCAGACAGAGGACCTTGCTTTGCACTAACATAAGCAGAAATCCACATGCCGAAACTGAAAATCTGTGCTCTGTGGTCTTTCCGCAGGAGTCACCCAAGGAGGGTGCATGTACCTTCTTTTTTTAAAAAAGATTATATTCATTTATTTTTAGAGGGGAAGGAAGGGAGAAAGAAAGGGAGAGAAACATTGATCGGCTTGATCAGTTGCCTCTCACAAGCCCCCAGCAGGGGACCTGGCCTGCTACTCAGGCCTGTGCCCTGATCAGGAATCAACCAGTGACCTTTCAGTTCGTGGGATGATGCTCATTCCACTGAGCCACATCAGCCAGGGAAGCCTGTATCTTCTGAGAGTGTGAGGTCTGGCTTGCAGATACAGAAAGCACCCAATTACTACAGGAATGGGCAGGCTTCACCTTAACTCACTGGCAAGATATTTCCAGGGAAGTTCAAGAATTGTTTTAGAGCTTCCCCTGACATTTGACAGAGCATGACCATTCCTCGGGAAGACACCACAGTTTATAAAGTCCTGAGTGGCTACAGTGCAGAAGCTGCTGGTCTCAGTTTCTAGACGCAGGAGGTACAGCCTGCAAGACTGAAGGTCCGGGCAGCAGAGCACAGATGGAGCATCCAGCAACCACACACACTCAGACTCTTAAGGGTTTTTCTCTCCACACTTGTGAAATGATGCTCATGTGCCTAGACTCTTTCCAGAATGCCAGCCACCATCAGCACCACCCATCAGTTCACAGACAAAGACGGGCCAGAGCATTTGTGTTCCATAAAACCAATCTCGCTTGGCAGTATAGAGTGTTAAAAACAGGGGGAGGTTTTAATTAGATTCTTGTATTTCCAACCCCAGCTTGCAATATAAGCTTTATGAACAGAGAGATGAGTAATCATGTGGACATTAAGTTTAGGGTGGAAAGAATGGACTCAATCATGTCCTTCATCAGCCATCTTCAGAGTTCAAACCCCACTCAGGGCAGCCAGGAGATTTTATCTTGGGATCCCTGCACGAGACACTGAAATGGGGAGCAGGAAATTGGACTGTTCCTACACAGGAAATAACAGCACTCTGTCAAAATCTACAGGAGAAACATGTGTTCAAATTTGCTGTCAATGCCCAGCATATCTGATCAGAGGCCGAGCTGGGACCAAATTACCACAGTCGGGTAACATCTATGCAGGGCAGCGTCCCCCGCAGGGTTGCAACAGAAAAGGTCGAACGCAGTGTTCTCCAACAAACATACACACGTCCTAAAAATGTGTATGTACGTATTATATGTACTGTAAAACGCTACAGTGATTTTATATAACCAGATTTTGAAAAAAAAATTGCCATAATCAGTAGTAATTCATGACTCACAACCAAAATAAAGGAAGATCTCCAGATCAAAATGAGGCAACAGGAATTGAATTAAAAATTGCTGAAATTAGATACACATATGTGGCATTATATTTGATATAAACTATTATCTAATATATATTATGATATATCATATATACATACTATATAATGTGTAAGGTATTGTATAACATGTGAAATGCAATATATTATATCAATAGTATACATTTTATATCATGTATTACATATGACAGTGTGGTCACCAAGCATCTGGCTGGACCTGAGGTCCAAACTTTTAAATGCCCCACTAAGTCTCAGGCTGTTTCAGCTAAAGTAGAACCCAGCTGGCTGCCTGAAGGGCCACACCCCACACACCCCACAGCCTCGTTTCCTCTTCTCCAACACAGGCAGCTTTGAGACCAGCTCTTTCCTCCAACCTGAGGTGATGCTCTTGAGAAACCCACCACACCCTCCATGGCTTTCCTGGGTCTACAGATGTTTTTTGGCCAAGGTAAGAAATGGATCAGGGGTTAGACACACACACCTGGCTTACAGGGACATGCACCTAATATTCTCATGGTCAAGGCTGTGCAGATGAGCTCTGGAAGCAGTAAACAATCACTTCTCATGCAGAATAACCATGGGCCTTCAGTCCTTGCTTTTAACGTCCCCAGTTAAGTTGATGGATGCCCTTTCTGCATGCAATAGATGCCTCCCTCAAACCCACAACAGCGAAGGAGGGAAAGACGAGGTTTTCCAATGGACATATACAACGTGTGTGTTGCTTAGGTTGGAGTGGCCTGTATGGACAGCCAGCCCTGACAGCTAATAACCACCAGGGATAGAATGATAGCAGCTCTTCTAACCCACTCATTGCCTCGTCCCCACATAGACCAGAGCAGGTTGTCATCCTGATACAGGCAATTCCTGTTGCCACTGTCATAAATTCACAGATTTCATGGCATATAACACAAATTCAATCTTTTATGGTTTTGGAGGTCGGAAGTCTCACAAGGGTCTCAGGGCTGCTTTCTTCCAGCAGCCTCAGGGGGGATCTGTTCTGCCGTGTCAGCTCTTTGGGTCTATACGCACATCACTGGCTTTGCTCTCCATCTTCATAGTTAGTGGCATGGCACCTTCTGTCTCTGCTCCGCTTCCCCCTCGTATCTCCTCGGGCTAATTCAGACCCCACTGGCCTCTCTCACAAAGGCCTCCTGATGGCACTGGGTGCTCCAAAAAATTAAGGATGATTTCATGACATTTAACTCAAATATTTCCTACAGTTTCTTTTGCCATAAAAAGTAACACAGTCGCCAGTCCAAGGGATTAGCACGTGGGCATCTTTGGGGGTAAAATTCAACCCGCCACACCTATAGAATGTCTGATCATCATAGCAGCTGACCCATGCTCCTTGGAGAACAAGCCTAAGAGCCACAACTACCCAAAATAGGTATTCCATGCACATGCTGCTGGGGTGTGGTAAAGGCTGAGATGCTGAGGCATGTGGACCTGCTAAGAACTGTGCAGTCCCCAGTGACTGCAAAAGCATTTAATTCCATAGATTTTGAGGGTCCAGCCCTCCCTATGTCTGCAGAGGAGAGTTGACCCAACGTCACATAATGAGGACAAGAGTGGTTCTGGCCAGGGTGCCCCTTTGGTGCTCTGTGCATAGGTGGGCTGGGGTGGAACTAGATCTGTGCCCTTGTTGGAAGCAGATCAAATCCCAACCTGGCTTTGCTGACTGTCCCAGCGAGGACTAATCAGCCACTCAGGAACAGAGGTTGGAGACCCAGGCGTCAGACAGGACCAAGCCCACTGCTGTCCCTCTTGTGGAGGAAGCATGCTCAGGGGAACTGCCCAGTGCAGCAGCCCTGTCTCCTGGGCAGGGACAAAGCCGTTTATAGGGCAGACCAGTGGCGGGAATGAGGCAGGAGTTGATGAGACAGAGGCCAGTTGCAAAGCCCTGCGGGATAACAGGCAGCACTTGCTTCTCAGCCACCACCCAACTCTTGCCCATGTCAGTATGTGGACACCATGTTGTCAATTTTTTTTAAGAAGTAACAGAAATACACATTTTATGTAAAATTTTCAGATTAGTATTTTTTTAAATTATTTTTAGAACAGTTTTAGAGTTGCAGAAAATTTCACACAGTACAGAGTTTCCAAATACCTTATACCAAGTGTCACCTGTTCTTCATGCCTTGTTGGTATAAGTGGCTGTGCCATTCCACGTCCTCTCAAACAATGAGAGATCTGAAAGCTTCACGGTCATTCAATGCTCTGGTCACTCCACATTCTAACCAACACTTGGTGTTGTTCATTACATTTTGCAATTTTAAGCAAATCTATTAGGTATGTAGGGTCCTGTCCCCTTTAATGTAAATTTATGACGGAAAACAGAGGTCTTGACTCTTGTATCTACAATGTTTAGTACAGCAATGTTTACATAGTAGCACATGTCAAATGATATTTAAAGATTTCTTTATTTATTTTTAGAGAGAGAGGAAGGGAGGGAGAAAAAAAGGGAGAGAAACATCGATGTGTGGTTGCTTCTCGTGCGCCTCCTACTGGGCACCTGGCCCACAACCCAGGCATGTGTCCTGACTGGGAACCGAAACGGTGATCCCTTTGATTTGGAGTCTGGCACTAAATCTACTGAGCAACACCAGCCAGGGAAAAATGGTATTTATTAATGAAAATACCACCGTGAAGTAACCTGATTTTTAGGAGGACAATGATATGAAATAAATTCCACCTGGAGATTTCCTGATACAAAGAAACGATGATCAGTTTCAAAGAGAACCACACAGTCTGCTATGAATCTGAGTATCTATTTGTTCACATGAGGGTGGCGCTGCTGGGGGTGCAAACGCGGGACAGAGGAACGCATACAGAGTTCATTATTGGTGTTCACTATCTTGGTCCTGACATGGGACTCAAGGAGAGCTTAGCAAAAGTTCTATGCCACATCTAGTTTAACAGGAAAGGGTTTGAAGTCATTCATTTGCTCATGAAGTCATTCATTTGTTCATCCATTCATTCATTTATTCATTCACTCAAAACTTGTACTGAAGGCCCTTCTGTGGGCCAGCATTGTCCCAGGTAGGGAACACTGATTTGGATGAGACCATGCTAGCACATGAGAGCTGAGAAGGATCGCATCTGAATAAGTTGGACTGTGAGGGGAGACCTCCCAAGAACACACTACATGAACTCAGTCTGAACGACAAGAAGAAGCCAGCCAAGCTAGGTCGCAGTGGAATGTGTTCAGGTTAGCTGTTTCAAAGGGGCAGGGGGCAGGAGTGTGGGGACAGGGAGCAGACCCATGCAGTGAGAGCTGAACAGGCAGAGGGGGGTCAGTACAGTGACAGAAGCTGGACTGGACATTTTTATCCCAAGAAGGGCGAGCCTGGTTCTCAATCTTTTGACTGCAGCACCCAAAATGCAGTGTGGGACACATGGCACAACAGAGGAGTGACTCAGGTGGTCCTGACTTTAGGGCAGCCCCGGTGACGATGATGGCAGCTACAATGAGGGGGAGATGTGAGAAATTAATGAAGTGGGCATAGGCCTGAGGGTTCCAAGGCACCTCAGGGGAGCCAGTGCGAAAAAGGAATTCAGGGAGGCTGATGGTCAGGGCTTGTCTGGGGTGGGAGGCTGGAGCAGGGGCAATCAGGGCTTGAGCAAGCTCAATTCAGATACCTCCATGGAAATGGTGAAGCAGGAGTGAGGGGGTGAGACCATGTTGCCAGCTCGGAAACTGTGAGCTCTGTTCTCCCCCGAGTGGATGGAGAAGGAAGGTGGGCAACACCCTTCCTTCCTGAGCTTGGAAGGCCCGTGGTATCAGATAGTCATTCTCACTAAAATGTTCAGTCTCAAAATTAGCCTGGCTTTTCAGGCAGACATTGTCTTCTGAGAGCCCAGCCAAACTGGCCACTTTGTTAACTGGCCTAAGCTGCTTGCTCTTGGGTTGGCCGACATTCAAAGCTGATTGACAGTCGTGGCCAAGGCCCCCAGGCAGATCGTGTGAAGGGAGCTGAAGGCTAAGGCAACTCAGCGGTCAACCTTACCGCACTTCAGGTGAGGGGTCCCTGGCTCCAATGTGTCTTTGAGCAGGGCACGTTTCCCACAGAAATGTTGAAAGCCACTTAATTTGTTGGTAAAACTTCCAATATCTTGGGACCAACATATCTGACTTACAGATTCTGTAGATGCACAGATTTAAAGAATGAAAAATGTGGGTATGTGTAGGAGAGAAAAGGGTTGATTTTCCAATAATACTGAAGAGAAGTAAATGTGGCAATGTGTGGTGGGGGGAGCAGGATTTTGTTTGCTCTCTGCCTATTTCTTCTTTTCCTTTAATATTTTGCCTCTGGAAGAATGGTTGCCCCTGAGGATGTTATATTTAGCAAAGCAGTTGGAGTGAGCAGGGTTACCTTTCAAATCCTCCAGCAAGTTGATCAAATAGAGCATTCCTGTGTGTAGCTCTAAGGCACAATTATATGTAAGCAGGACCCCCTCTGAGAATTCATGGGAGAATCCAAAACTGGAGATGGAGTCGGAGCCCATTTGTGTCTTATTTAACATAATTATTCTAACAGCTAATCCTTTGCTACTGCATCTGTCCTCTTCTGCCTGTATACAGAAATGGGAGGTCAGACACTTATGTGGTTCCACTTCTGAGGTGCGCGTAGGTCTGTGTTTTGTTATCTGAACGATTCCTGCAGATTGCAGATGATTTTGTAGGGCTAGGTAACTGTAAATGTGTAACTGGATGCCCAATCATTCTTCTACTTGCATAATGCTTCCCATTTTTAAATACTTGTATACTGTGTCAGTCCTCACTCTAACCCTCTGTGCTAAGCTTGACAAAAAGAAACAATTACATTTTACAGACTAAAAACATAGCCAACTTTAGATAGTCCAGATCAGAGTCCCACAGTACTAAAATTGGCCTAAGCAGGCCAACCAGCATTGCCCCCAGATGCCTCTCCCAGCCCAGTGACACAGGGGGGGGGAAGGATGGGAGCTGACAATGGCTGCCTGGCACCAGCTTGACAGTCCCTCATGAAGCCCAGGAAACAGGCTCCTTCTGCTCCTCTTTCTCCTTCCTCTCCTTCTCTTCCTCTTCTCCATTTCCCACTAGATGCTCTTCCCCAGGGCAGCAACATCCTCTTAGAGCTGACCCCTAGCAAAAAGCCACACCCAGGAACGTTGGAACCTAGAAGCCTCCGCTCATTACTTAAGGTTGCATACCTCCCCTCAAATGTGATATAGGACAAAGCTATAAATCCACCCGACAAAAGTGACATTTGGCTCCTGATGTCACACATGTGATGTGTTAGAGCCTCAGGTAGGCTTTGAGCCGAACCCCCTCGTGTCTGCTTGTGAAGAGGCACTGAGCTTCCCACTCACTGAAAGTGTTCTCAACGTGAAACTTCTGTCTTGGGTGTCAGATGCTCCTCATCTGTACACTGGGAGTAAGACAGGCCTACCATCCCCAGGTGCAGGACACCTGGAAGATGAAGATGAAGATGAAGAAGATGAAGATGAAGATGAAGATGAAGATGAAGATGAAGATGAAGATGAAGAACAGGCATTGCTCACATGGTTAAGTGTGTCAAACCTGAGAGTCCCTAAGGATATCAGCTATGGGGAATTTTGAGAACAAAACTCTGGAAACTTGGATTATTTTTTCATTTTTGGAATTTGTGAAAGCTGACATAAGGCAGAGCCGTTATATTAAGAGTCTCAAATAATTAGATGGTTTTCTTTAAAACACTGAGAAAATTCCGTTCAAGTTGAATGAGATTTGTGAGTCTGCAGTGACTGATTTTTGATGGTATTCTTAGTGGAGGCCTGACAGGGCACAGAATGTCCTTGACCAAATCCCTGCCTCCGTCCCTGTCATCCTTTACCTCTCTGGGCTCAGCAGTCTGCCTTAGGAATGGGCACACCCTGGAAGAGAGAGTCAAAGGCCCCTTCTGGCACATTGCCTGCCATGAGTGGTTCGGTTCCCACTTCACTGACATAAATTTGTGTTTTCAAAGGGCCAACTCAACAAAGTGCATGTGGTTTTCCGAGCATCCCATAAATTTTATAAAAATTAAATGTGCAGTGGCAACTAGTCACCAAAGGAAAGGAGGCAAGACACACATGCTCACATGCAGATTTACTGCAGTTGCTGAAGGACACTTTCTGACTTGGTCCCGTCTGGTCCGAACACTCCCAGTTACCCTGCAGAGGAAGAGGGCGAACTGTTCGCCCAGTGGTAGTGCTGGAAGTGACCTATTGTTCAACTCGATAGTTGAACTAAGAGGTTGGTACTAACAATGACAAAATAGAAGCAAAACTTTGAAAAGGGAAAAAATGTCACAGTACAATTCATTTGGGTCTTGGGAGAGAGGTCATATTTTTATTTGAATCTTAGTTCAACACACTGAAGGATTTACTGAAACAATGTCAAAATTCACTTTACTTCCGGAAACTCTTCATTTTGTTTTGCTGTGTAATACCATCTCAAGGCGCATGGCAGTTGTGGACAGATGCATTCTATGGGGTTTCTTCCTCCAGTGTAATCTGTGCACCAGAGAACTGCCAACATTCAGCTCTTCACAAGCAGTTACAAACATCTTGAAGCTGCTTTTGCAGCTAGACTGCCAGGCAAGAAACTGTAAGTGAGCATGAGCATGTGGGGGCTGTGGGCGCAGGAGGCTTCTGCAGTACCTTGGAGAATGCATTCTCCTCTTAATAGAGCGTCGTCCATGTTTATAGGAACAATCTGCACATGCTTTGTTCAGGACTCATTATGTCCACATGTGGCATCTACCTTCCCGCCTCACTCGCCCTTTACCCATGGTACTGAGTTACCGGGATACACTTCATTGTCACCCAGACACTGACACTGGTCACTCACTGATCTTCCTCCACCATTACTGCTTGGCTTTAGTCCTCCCTGGATACTGCCCCTCAGATTGCTTTTTCTAACCCCATGAGTAATATGTTCCCCTCCTCCTGCTTGGAAACCTTCACTGAGACCATGTGACATTTGTCATTTGCAAACTATAAGCTAATTTAATTATTTAACACACCATTATGCATAACTCTCCATGTCAATGCACGTATGCATTTTCTTTTTTTTCATTTTTTTAAATTGAGTAAGTACTTGGAGATTCTGACTAACCAGAGTTGGATCAGTAAATGCATGTGTTTATCTCCATAAAACCTGGAAACTCCAAGAGGTCAGTAAAGATTGTGAAGGTGTAAAATAAACAGGATGATGAGTGTAAGAGAGTAGATCAGGGCAAAAGATTGTGAAGGTGTAAAATAAACAGGATGATGAGTGTAAGAGAGTAGATCAGGGCAAACGTTTCAGGGGCTGCTCTGTAGGGAGACGATTTGCCCCTGTGACTGGCCAGAAGACCCCAGGGAAGCTGGAGCCCTACATTTCAGTGCCCCTGGGGTTTCCTGGGATTTTGTCCCCAGTGGTCCAGCCTTCTTCCACACTGCATTTGCTAAAATGGCTCAGAGGGGCCCAACCATCCCAATCTGAGCCCAGAGCCACACCTTACTTCATCTATGGGGACAGTGTACTCTAAGGACCCCGTCCACATCCAGTGCCAGCAGCTTCACTTGGCCTTGCATCTTTTCTCGTATCCTCTCTGCCTGGCCCAGGGCAGCACTGATCTCTCAGTACTGCCCAGCGCAGAGGCCTGTGCCCTCCCTACGCAGTTCATCCAAACCCGAGGTCTTGTATCTGTGTTAAAACTCAGCAGAGTGTTCGGGAAAGATTAAATCTAATAGTATTTGTAAAAAAATAAAAAAATAATTTAAAAATGCAATGGACAGGGCAAATGTAAGAATAATTGTAAACAATTAATAAGTAGAGAGACTGCACAAGTGGAAACCATGTGAATATCTCAATGTGAATGTTCTGATCTCTACATAATGCAATTAAGCTACACAAACTATAATTAAACCCCCACCTACCACAGCAGCATCCAATAAAGCATGTTATAAAACAGCTTCCACAAGGCATATGCTACAGAAAGGCTATGCACAATTTGCTTCTCTTCCTGTTTGCACTTGAACTTTTCAATCAATAAGGTCAACTAAACAACCAGACCTACAAGGACCTGAAAGGTAAGAGTGAGGCCCTCACCCCCACCTCACAAGGAAACCTCTGTGAAATGCAGGCCCCATGGCCACTTGCCCGCTCCCTAGTTACTAATTGAGGACCTCTTTTTGATGGCGAGTGGCTGATGTTGGCAGGCACCACTTCAGTGGGACTCAGCTCCATAATGGGAGTAGGGCTCTCACATATTCAGCCCACTTGGGCACTCAGTCTGCAAAGAGAAACATAATGACCCCTGTCCTTACCTCGCATCTAGTGGGGAATAAAGGCAGAGAAGCAGCTAAACCTTGCAAACAGATAACGCAGAGCAGGGGACTAAGACAGATGGAGGTGGGATGGGGAGGTAGAGACAGAGATAGATATGTCAGGAAAGGGCAATGCAGGGTGATATTGGAGGACAGATCTGCAGCAAATAAAGAAACAGCCATGAAGATAACCATGGACAGAGATTTCTGGTGAAGGAAGCAGCAAGTGCAAAGGCCCTGAGGCTCGGTGTGCTCGGTGTGCTTTAAGAACAGGATTGAGGCTGCAGCTCAAGCAGGGAGAATACAGGAATGAGCTGGCAGGGGACAGGGCTCTCAGGCAGGGTTTGAGGGTGTGACTGTGAGGACCCAGGCTTCCATTCCTAGTTGGCTGGGGACTGTGGGAAAGCTTTGAGCCAAGGGAGCATGGGGTCAACAGAGGCTGCGTTTTGTTTGTTTGCCTTAAACTTTAAAAGCAGGAGTTTTTCTGCTAAGTTGAGAAGGACCTTAGAGGGAAGCAGGAGACCAAGACCACCCAGGAGGCCACAGTGGAGGGAGTATGGGGAAGGGGAAGGGTGCCCATGGCAGGGCCACAACAGGACAGCTGGGGAGAAGGGCCTGGCCCCAGCCTATTTTCCTGGGTGATGTGACAGGATTTGCGACGGATATGAGATAGAAATGATGCAAGGGCAGCTCTGTAGTCTGTCCGGAACAAGTAGAGGATTGACCACAGCTGTCAGAGTTAAATGAATGAGGAACAGGCTGGAGAGGGTGGGTCCCCTGGAAGGTGCACTGAATGTGTAGACTTTGCTATCTTGTGTCCAGAAAGGACGTTCATGCTCCTGATAACTATCCTTGAGATCATTAAACTGCCAAGGGTTCAACTCTGGAGGAATCCAATGGGTCACATGCCTTCCTGGGTATATAACCTCCCCAATTCTTATAACCCACTGGGGTGGTGTTGATCTCTAGAATCCAAAGCTGTTTATGAAAATCGCTGGAAGCTGAACGCCAAATTATCACACACAGAGGCGTCCTCTCCATGGAGTCCATGGCCCAGTTTCCTAATTTACTGACTCAATCACATTAACTAGTCACTGAAATGGGTTTGACTCTTTGGAGATTTTCTCCTGATTCCATTGGCAGCTGTGGGTGGTAGGATTCAGGCTTCCGTTCCAGATTTGGGGGGAATTCCACAGTGTATGAATATAAAATGAGCAACTCACAACATGCTTGTGGGTCAGGGAAATTGAAAGGAAATTTTCCTCCAATAGAAGCAGAGATTAAGCAAAAACAGGACTGTTTCACTGTCCCTCAAAAAGCCTCCCATACCTGGCTTAGGAAAGATGCCTCCAGAGTCAGGTATGGGGGCTTTACGTGGGAATGCAGTGGGTGAGGGGGCCGGGAAGGGAAGGACACACACACACATCACTGCACACCAGGGGCTTTCCCAATAATGGTGAGACAGTTTGCTTCTCACATCTGCAGCAGAGAGAGAGGGAGAGGTGGGGATGAAAGGGGGTCCTGGGCCCTGCCAGATGCTGCTGCCACGCCTCCTGCTGAGCCCGGAGCCCTGGGCCTCATGGCAGGCAGAGCAAGCTGTTGACATCCAGACTCATGCTACTCAGGGACAGTCAGCTGATCCGAGCCAGGGCGGCTCTGGTCCTCATCTGGGGAGGGGAGCGGAAATCGGTGCCCACAGTGAGAACATAGACCAGGCTCAGAACAGATGGCTGGCTGCCTGCTCAGCGCTGTTTCTGGGGCTGTTTACATTCGTAAGTGACTAATTTTGACATGTTATACTAGTAACGGAGTTTTTCGGTGTGACCCAGTAAACCATGTGCCTTGTGCCAGGGCTGCATGTTTCGACTCCGGAGCCCTGAGAGGCCTTTGATCTACACGATGCTGCAGAGATGGCTTGGGCCATCACAATGACCAGTGCGTCACCCAGGATGAGCTGTGTGAGAAAAACATGCCTGTGTCCTGCTTAGGGCAATGCAAACATTTAATCAAAGCCAGAAGTCAGGTTTCTCAGGTTTATCTCCTTCGCCAAAGTGCCCATGTTCACCAGTCTGCACATATTTGCAGCGACAGGAAGTAAAATCAAGAGGGAAAAAACAAAGCAAGTTGTCACCTGAGACTGGGGATGGGTAGAGAGCTCCATCCAAGTTGGCCTTCCAAGTCAACAGGCAGCTGCTGATGGTGACCATCATTTTGTGCCTGAAAACTGAACCCCAGGGATGGGAACGAATGACCTGGAGACCCCGCAGCTTCTGTGGACAGAAATCCTGCTGTAGTGGTTGGCTATCCCAACACACTGTTGGTGTCACACTCGATTTAGGACACAGCCCAACACACAACCATGCCCAAGAGGAGAGGACTGTGAAAAAGGGCACCAATGAACTGATTTGAACCGTAAGTGCAGTTCAGCTAAAGATGACTCTGGGCAAACACTCAAGCAGCTTCTTAAGTTTCTCAAGACCAGTCTGCATGTTCTGATTGTGCAGCCTATAAGTCAAAAACAGCCAGAAAAAAAGCAGGCCTTACAACTCACATCCTTGTGCCCACCAGGCCCTGCCTAAAACTGGACCGTGCAAAAGGTGTGCTGTGTGAACGTGAGTGATGCCAATGTTAATCATTATCATTGCCGTCATTACAAATCTGCCTGCACATTCCAGTTACTTTCAGAACTAAGTTTCGGAAAGCATAAAAAAAGCATAAAAATAAGTCTTTTGCAGGTTGAATTTGAGTCAACATTCTAGATTAGCTTCCTGTTAACATATGTGCATGTATATTTATATTATAGTGTGCATATATGCTGATCTTTATATATTGTTGACATTCAAAATATTATTGTACCATACTTAATCTAATTCCTTATTAACTCTAGCAGTTAATTAGAAGGAATACTCCTCTATCTGTGTTTACAAAGTATTCATTTTGAAGTCAGTAATTCAACACCTTATCCCCTCTTAACACATAAGTGATTTTTCACATCATCCATACATTCTTTTCTCACCTGAGTGCCAGGAACTGTGCTTAGTATCTCAGGGGAGACACAATAAAGTCAGATGTGATCTCTAATTTGAATGACCTTGGCAGAATAGAAAGTCATGACCTTTAACAGAACATGTCAGAGAGGTGACACTATAAACATTGAATTAACGTTTGATGCTGTCACAGCAGTGTCACGGAAAGACGAATTGGATGAACTGCTTGCTATCTGATAACAAAGAGAACCCAGATATAGCACAATCTAGCTAAAATTTTAAAATAATACAAGACAAAAATCTAACCACTCTTTAAACCAATGAATCTGGCAGATCTTGTAATTAGCCCTCCGTCAATATATAACTTATGTCCTAAAGTGTACAATTAGGACATAGTGACTTTACAATTCTCCGAATTCCTTCAAGAGAAAGTGTTAGTGCTTTTTGATATAAATGCTTATCCCAGTAAAACTGGCTTGATCGGAATAGCAGATTGATATCTTAACCAAATGTTGAAAACACACTCTTTGTTATCCACATATCCCCTGCTGTTGAACTGAGAGCTACGTAGCAAGAATTTTTGTTGGTATTCGTGAGCTTACAACACAGCGTTCACGTGAAGTCGATCAGAAACACCGGGAAACCAAGCCTTGTGCGGGCTTAGACAGTCTCGGTCTGAAACCACCCGTGTCTCAAGGGACAGTCTCCATGGCAGTAACTGGAGCTGTGATGCAAACCCACAGGCATGTAGAGTGGCAAACACCATCCAGGCAGGAAACACCTAATCGCCTCTCTTAGAGCTGGGCACAGAGCTGGCATCTGGGAGCTTTGCCATAAATGTTTACTGAATGCTGGGGAGATTCTTCAAATCACGTTGACACTGTCTCACTGCCCCGCTGCAGACGTTCCTCAAAGAAGGGAATGCCTGAGGCCCCTGGGCCCTGAGTTGGGGAAAAGTTTTAAGAAAAATTTTTTAGTAACAACTTCATGGTTCCTCTAAAAGCTGGTTATGTTATTTTAAAGTACTGACTTAGAAATCCTCATTTTTAAATAATGCTTTAGTATGCTCCAATGAGAACAGCTTAGACACTGCAAGTCTGTGGAGTACGTTTCTGATCAGCACTATAACATATCATGTACATAACATACAACATGCACGTGAATATACACACCCACCTGTTCATAAGGTGTGACTCCACCTTGCTTTAGGGGTGTCCAACCAGCAGCCCATGGGCCACATGTGGCCCAGGATGGCTATAAATGCAGCCCAACACAAAATCGTAAATTTACTTAAAACATTATGAGATTTTTTTATTAGTGTTTGTGTATTTAATGTGTGGCCCAAGACAACTCTTCTTCCAGGATGGCCCAGAAACACTAGAAGTTTGGACACCCCTGCTAGAGCTTTCAGCTCATTGAGGGAAAATAAAGTTTTAAAAAATAGCATGACGTTAAGAGGAATTTCATTGGAGTATAAATGGTAAAAGGGTATAAAACAGAAACTCAAGTGGTGAATGAAAGGGAAGAGTGGAGCAACAAGAGAGTGCTGTCTTCCCTTCGCCCCGGGGCAGGAACGTCAGCACCTCAGTGTCTCCAGGGAGAGCAGGGAGGAGCGGAGCATTTGCCCTCGCGGACGAGGGAACAGACTCTGTGGGCGAGCAGGTCTGTGCATCCAGGCCCGGAGGATCAACAGGAGCACATGGACCAGGGTGACCATAACGAACCAGCAGGGATGCCTGCCACAGGCTTCAGTTTTCCAGTGACCCTGAGCAGGGGGTCTGGGACAGCACTGAGGGTGGATGTCAAGGAGCCTTTGTGTGTGAAGCAGGAATACACATCCCAAAGCATAGGACAGGGCACCAGCCTGGTCTGGAAGGGCAACGAGAAGGATGCAGTCACTCAGGGAAGGTGAAACCCATGTCATCTGTAGAGCATAGGTTTCTGACCTGTGTGTCTAACTGTGGGATCACATGGAAAGAGGGAATGTGGCATGATGGCGAATCAGGAGCAGTTTTATTCCGGTCCTAGCTGGTGAGGGTACCAGAACCACTGTGGGAGAAGAGCTAGACGCCATCGAGGCCCATTTCCTGAGTGGCTGCCTGAGGAAAACTGTCTCACCCTCCCTGAAGTCACCTCACATGGTGACTTTCTTCTGTTTTCCTGGCATGGGCGCCTGGCAGGTAGCAGGTGCACAATTAGGCATTCATGGAAGGAACCCAAACAGGAGTAATTGGTTGGGCTGCATGCGGAGAAGGGCTGTGGATCAGATTCACTCAGGATAACTGCTTTGTGGAGAAACATAATCCGCTGGTGGTGAGACATGGTCTGGAGTGAGAATGGGGAATTTCTAGGTCTTGTCAGTAGAGTGAAAGTTTCTGGTAGCCAAGTTTTGCAATTCTGCCCGGCATTTTCACAATGAATGGAAATTGTCATGGGCAGAGTTTTGAAAACCCAATTGCTGCCTTTACCACTTGAAAGTTTCATCTGTTTTCAAACATCTTCATTCAGTTAGTAATTGTGGCTCAGCAGACACTACCCTCAGTTTACACTTGGCCATAAAACTTATTAGCAATGGCCGTGTGAACCCCCTTCTTTGCACAGCCAATATCAAGCTCTGCCATGTTCATATCTTGTAGGCAGAAACAAAGCAAAGCCTAGAGAGGAAATGACTTATCCACGATGACACAGCCGTGGAGAGGGCTGGTCGCGCTATCTGCTGACGAAGGTCACTGCAGGTTGGGTGTCTTTCTGCTGTGACCACTGCTGCAAGACCACAGCACAAACCCCACACTGACACATGTCTGTTCTGCATGTGCCCTGTCTTATTGCAGGACAAATCACTCCCACATGTGGCCCTGGGCTGCACCCTGCTGTCACCCCACCACCTGTGGGTCCTTGTTGTTGTTTACTTACATTGCTGCCGCCCTCTGGAAGAGCTCCCCTGGGAAAGCAGAGGCACCATGATGTCCCAGGGCCAGAGGCTTCCCAGCAGCATCTGAGCAAAGGCAGCCCTGCCAGGAGGCCCCAGGTTGCTACAGAGATGGGGCTGGCTGAGTGGTATAAAACATGGAGTTACTATGTCTTTCAATCTTACTCTGTGATAGTTGAGTCCATACAGGATTGCGTTCTCTTTCCCTTTTTTATTCATTTAAAAGAACAAATGTGAGTGACACACCATGGAGCTGTGGCCCTCCATGTCCCACATCTGTTCAGTCTGACTGCCAGGCCCCAGCAGTGAGAAGTAACCAGGGATCTATTTAGGGAAGGAGTGGCTTGCAGGGCAGCCCCAGGGCCTCCCGAGAGCCATCTCTGGGATCCTCTTCCAAATTAGAAACATCAGAGTGACAGAAAGTGGGTCACAGTGCCTCTCAGATGCATTTCTCTAGGGCTTGTGGATAACAAGGGCAATTCTGTAGTTGTCAAAGTTGAATGCCTGTTGTAGTTTATAAGTCCCTGTTTATCTGCTTCCAGAAGTGGCAGAACAGACAGGAGTCCAAGAGAGTCAGGAATGGTCCAAGGAGAGGCTCTGTGGTTGGGATGGGATCGGTAGGAGTTCCCGAGCAGGCCATTCGCAGTGCCTGGTTTGAAGGTTTACCTTCATCTGCATCTTTTCTAGCGGCACCGAGCACACACACCTCCAAATGGGGCAGAACAACTCCCAGTCCTGAAGCTGGAGAAAAGGAAGAGCCGGGATGCTAAACAGGGGATTGATGTTCAAAGTTTCAAAAGCATCTGCAGATATATCACCTAAGAAATAACAACCGTTCGCTTAATGAGGACAGAGAAACAAAGTGGGAGAGACTTCACGGCTCGCTACAACTCCAGTCACTAGTAAGAAGCAGAGGGTGGCTGGCAGAAGTCTGGGTCTCAATTTCAAGCTACGCCCAGGTGCTCCTCCCAAGGATCATGCCAGCAAAATCAGAGTGAGCCGAGGGTAGATGGGTTTATTGACTCACCAACTGGAGAATTCTTACCTCCTATAAATCGCTGATATCAAGATTTGTTTAGAAATGTAACAATAATTTAGTAGTCTAAATGAAACATCATTTAACTGTTATGTAACATGAGAACATCCATAAGAAAACTGAAGTTTCCCACATGGACATAACCAAGGGGGAGGGTGGGAGCAAGGGAGGGATGTGGGATTGGATGGGGTTGGGGGGGGAGTGGGGGGTGGAAACGCAGACAAATGTAAATGAACAACAATAAAGTAATGAAAAGATTTTTTAAAAAAAAAGAAAAGTAGAGTTTCCAGAAAATTTCCTGTGCTTCGGATTATTCCTCACATAGTTTCTAGGCCCCCCTTCAAATACAACATTATCTCGAAAGTCAGGGCGCAGTATATGTAAATGAGATGTAAATCGGTTAATCAATGGTAAATCCCACTTTTCGAATATGTGAATTGATTAATCAATGGTAAATCCCACTTTTGAAATCTGCTTTATAAAACAGTTTCAGAACAGACATATTTATAGTAACACTTGGCCAATTACACTGAGTCCTGAGAATTCGTGCTTTCCCGCCTGGGGTCCCAGCAGGACCAGCAGGCAGCCTGCCCCGCGCTCAGTGGGCTTCCACGGGCCAGCGCTCACCACCCTCCAGCTTGTCTTCCAATAGCTGGGAAACCGCAGGGGCAAGATGCCTGGTCAGGAAGCGTGCAGTCGGGGTGTCCTCAGATGATGGGTCATTTTTACACACCCTGACGAAGACCGTTGATGGCATGAGGCTGTGGTGCACTGAGCCTGATGCTGCAGTGTGCCAGCTCATTCCCTTCTTCTCTTTCAGGGCAGGTTGGCTTCACGGAGCATCCTATGGCAATCCTCGGATACTTCATGGAAGTGTGATTTTTAGATTTGTCTTTGAGACTTTGTGAAGCAAAGCCACAGTTCAGAATGAATGATGGTAAGTCAGTAACCTGGGTTACCTGCTGGACCAACACAACAAAGGCACCCTCCGTGATAAGGGGACTTGGGGTCTGTGATGAGTCAGAGGCAGTTCTAATGAAGCCTGAGGGGAGCCTGAAGAGGCCCAGGTCCTGGCCTGACCCTTTTCCTAGAGATAAGTAACAAGTAATCCAGCTGTGCCCCATTGTCATGAGGCAGACATGGATTCTTACAAACATGGACCATGTTGTTGGAAAGGAATGTGGCCCAAGTTTTACGACAAAAATTTCTGGCACTCTGGTTAAAGGATGAAAGAGAGGAAACAAGCCTTGGAAGTTAAAGAAAGTGAACCATGCAGCAGTTCTTATAGAAGCTCTGAGATTTATAATTTGGGGTTCCTTTCCTTCAAGTGACTTCTGCTCTCATGGTGTCTCCCCCAGAACTGGGGGATAGGAAAGGGGTATCCCAGGGATCCTATAAATGAATAATCAATCTTCTCTTGATCCATGGACCTGGAGTTTGCTGTCTGGGTAAAACAAATAAGCATACATGTAAGAACTCACATGCATCACGGCGTCCCATAGAGCAGGGGTCCCCGACACCCGGCTGCGGACCAGTACCTCTCCACGCCCTGTTAGGAACCAAGCTACACAACAGGAGGTGAGAAGCGGGTGAGTGAACAAAACTTCCCTCCCATTACCACCTGAGCTCTACCTCCTATTCCCCCACCCCATTCCATGGAAAAATTGTCTTCCACGAAACCAGTCCATGATGCCAAAAAGACGGGGCACCGGTGCCATAAGACACTTTGCATTGGGGACTGTTCGCCTCAGCCACTGAACGTGTCGACATGGAGGAGGCAGGATGCTCTCTCCCCTTTCTGTGTTCTTTGCCCTCTGAGCTCCCAAAAGTTGTTGTACTTTGAACCCTCCTCCATCAGGCAGGGACTCAGGTGGACGGAGCCCGCCCCACATTGTCCTTAGGGTCCAGCTGTCGTGCAAGAAGTTCCTGAGGCCTGAAAAAACTGTCGCTGAGGTGTGGTGGCATCTGGGGGGTGAGAGAATGACATTTACTATGTGTTGCAAAAACAAGATTCATTAACCCAGGTGTGGAGTGGGGAAGGGAGAGAAGGGGCCATCTGGTCACGGTCCTGGGTGATCCTCCAGGTGCCGGAAGCCACTTCTCAGGCCAGTCTCCTCCTGCGGCTTCCTTCATGCTTTCAGATAATGCCCAGAACCCAGAGGCCCTCAGCAGTGGCTGTCAGCCTTACCCCTGGGATACGGCTTATGGGATGAATTAGAAGTGGACTCAGTGGGGGTGTTTATTTTACATATAATCTTGGAAGACTTCCCTTTCCAAAAGAGAGCTCATTTTTCTCTGTTCTATAAATGTTATTTCACTCTCTAAAGTCAAGAAGGAAAAGTTTGATTAATTGCCAAGTGCCTGAGCTTGTCCAGAAAAGCATTACATTCGCAAGTCCCAGCCCCGACAAAGGAACGACCAGCGTGTCTGTCCATCTGAGAAGCCCTTCTCCAGTCCCAAAGGCTGTTCATCTTATTGTGGGACCTCCAGGTATCAGAGTCACTAATGTGAGAAAAATAAGAGTCAGGTCCACCCCATCCTCATGCTCCTAAAAGCACGATGCTGCATCCTTCTTTCCATACCTGGTCTAGGTTCTAACTGAAATCAGATTAACCCTTAGACTTAAGAACAGAGAGACCCAGAAAATGCAAGATGCCAAGAGCTGAGGGCATGATAAGCAATAAAGGCCCGATAGAATGTCGCGTCCAACCAAGTGGAGTAAGAGTCTGGTTTTCAGAAAATCTCCCGAGAGAAAACACCCACATGCAAGGACAGGTTTTTTACAGTAAATACTGGGTAGCTACAAAGAGACTGGAATAGAGACTTTATCAGCCAAAGGGCCTTCGAGATGAATGAACAGATGAAACAGATGTCACAGTGGATTCAGGACATCGCAGCACATGCCACACTCTGCTGTGGGCAGCAGACAGACAGACAGAGGTTGATGGCAGGCACGATGGACCAGCCAGCTGTATGCAGGCTCCTCCCCTCTTTGTGAGCAAGCAGCGTGGCTGCAGCCTGGTTTGGCACACACATGACAAGGGCGCTGTAGTGAGCAGACAAGGGAAGGGAGAATAATGGAGGTGCCCGCGAAACCCACTGTGAGCTGGCAGATGCTGCTGGCTCCCACTCCACCCTGCCTGGCCATGCTCTCTAGGCACCTGCTGCAGGAGCTGGGGGCTGCAGCCTCAGTCAGGGTGTGGGGCGGTGCAGGAAACATCATGGTGCCCCAAAGAGGGGGGTTCAAGGAGAAAAAGAAACAAGAAGAAAGGCAGGCCCTGTCCTTGGAATACAGGGCACCATCGAGCACTGGACCTCATGCGTTTGCACCTTGATATCTGAGCACACTGTCAACCCAGGCCTTCGGTGACCACTCAGGACTGCAGCTTTTGCTCCAGGCTCCCAATCCAACAAATGTCCTCTCATTACCAGCTCCCCTGGCAGCCTGCAGAACAATGGATGACCAGATCCATGTGTACTTTGCGGCCAGATGTTACAGCCCCAGCAACACCTGGAAGAGAAGCAGGGTGGAGAGCAGGTGACCTTCAAACGTGAGCTGAAACACCTGGCTGCTGAGCATTAGGTATCCACCCACTGCAGTGCCCATGGAGCTGCTCTGTCCACCACAGCTGCTTATAGAGGAGACACCAACCTCCCCAGCTTGCCGCTGTGAGGGCTCCGAAGGAACCATCTGTTAGGACACTGAAGGAAACTCTGCATACATGGGACATTGGGTAAGCCTGAAATCCTTTGCCACCCTCCCCACTGCAGGTCTGCAACTATCAGGGCCCCAATCACAGCATATCACTGAGCATCAACTGTGTGTTAACAACAGCAGTGGGTATGTCAGGTACCAGTGATGAAACCATGGAAACCTGGGAGGGGATCTCCTCTCCCCAGTGTATCAGTGGAGAGCACTGAGGCTAAGAGAAGTCCACAGACTTGCCCAGCACCACACAGCACGCAGGCCTCCAGCCCAGCCTGGGTGTGCCGCCAGATCCCCTGCTCTCACCAGGTCTCATTGCTTCTCCAAGAAATTAGGAGGATCTATCTTCATGTATCTTGACCTGAGAACAACACCATTCAATGCTGACATCTGGTTTAGAAAGTCAGGTAGTAATATGTTAATATATTGTTGAAACTAATGCTACACTCCTTTAAGTCTTGAAAGGCATGCATTGTCATTCTAGGTATAATTTATCACATTAGTTTCAGGGTGACTCTGCCTCTGCTTCCAGGTGGGTTGAGGGTGCAATGGCCCTCTATGGAGATTGCTGCAACAATGCATGATGCACATACACATGGACTACAAACACAGGGGCCCCAGCAGCTGGCCATACAGGGAAGTCCTGGGCCACAAAAACTCTGGTGGTTGCTACTGGTTTATTGTCACTTTCATGTCCCTTTAGGGTCTGCTAAGGCTTGAGGGAGGCCATCTAGGGCCTTCTGAGTCATAACTTTCCTGCTCCATTCAGGTCTTCCTATCCCAGAATCTTGCAGCTTCTCCAACAATACCTGGGAATGAAGACATCACCCACCCTGGACTCAGATCCCTCCAATAATTCCAACTGCCCCAAAGGGACAGACACAGTTTCTGAGCTCCTCAGCATCTAAATGGCCTCCCATCTCCAGCTCAGTCACAGAGTCCTGTTCACGGGTGTGAGGGAGGTTCCAGAAAAGCCTTGCTCTTGTCTGCTCTCTAGCATACCTGATGCCTTTGGACTTTCTCTGCAGGTACTTTCCCTTCCATGTGTCCTCACCCCAAGGACTTCTGAGAATCAGAAACAGGCAAGTGCTCTGGCTTCTCTCTGGCTCAGACATCGCCTGCTCAGCTCCTGTTGGGCTGGCTGGGTTAGTGGGGCACTGGCCCTAATTTTGGGGTTGGAACAACCTATAGAGTTTCACAAGAGGCTTCAGCCCAGAATGGCCCCCACCTGAGCAGACAGAGGGGCTTTAATGATATAAGAAAGGCCCCTGGCCTTTCAGTTCATGAAATCTCAGTGGCTCATTTTGTGGTGAACTTGGGATCAGTGATTTTAGTTGGAGGTCCCATTGAGCAGAGGAGGAAAAGCTAACGAAAAAGTTTGTCCTTCTACCCTGGGAATCTGGCCCCGAGGGTGGCCGAGATGGGTGGTGGGACTGTCACTCTGCAGAGTCATGTCTCCTGGGTCCTGGAGTCCACTGCTCCCCTTTGGACACCTATCTGCCCACCTCCCACCACCTAAAACAAACCGACTAAAAGCCCACCCCAGTGGCTCTTCTCCAGGGCCCGACAGATCAGCAGCTGAGTGAAGGTCAACGCAGAACAAGAAACAGTCTTCTCAGCTTCTGTTCTCCAACTTCAAGTTTTACAGATACTTTTTCAAAATATTTGGAAAAAGCCCAAAAATCACATAACTTATGTAACACATCCTTTGAGTCCAAGTTTGGCTCTGGGGGCAGTCCCCATCTTTAAGAGCTTTGTCAGCCCAGGGCAACCTGGGCTCATCTCACTCCAGACCGCCAGGCCAGTGTCTCTAATCTGTGCTGAGGTTGAGCTCCCAGGGCCTCCCCAGCGCCACTACCTGAAGGTTTTGTTACCTAGAGGTGTCAGCGTTTTTCTCCATCAACTCAAAAAGATGCTCTAAACCACTGAACTGGGGTCTCATCTCCAATCAGGAGACAGGCAATGAGGACTTAGAGAAGGAAAGACACACTTCTTTTAGGGCTGACAAGATATTTTGAGTCAATTCAGCAAGTCTGCATTTATTGCAAACCTGTCATTTTAGAGCCAAACGTGGATGGTGGGCAGGAGCATGTGGACGAGGTTCCCCGGGAGGCACTTCAGAGTCGGGGGCCACAGAGGAACAATGCTGATACAAATGCAAACCCAGCATCCAGGACAAATCAGTCCTCACGGAGACTGCCTGCTCCAGGAGTTGTGGACTGGTTTTTCTTCAAGAGACACATTCTTAGAAAAGTACCACTTGATCCCATTTTCTTGATGCAGAATGGTGACATTAAAGCGTCATCCAATACATTGCCCATAGGTGACGCTGTCTTGTCTGTAAGCAGGGAGAATAAATACCTAATTTGAAGAGTCCTTCACAAATTTAACAGCATTGTGTTTGACGAGCCTAGCAGAGAACCTGGGACACAGTGAGTGACAAATAAATGAGTCCCTGAAGATGGAAGACATTGTATGTCAGGGGTCTCCAGTTCTGGGCACCCACTATGATCTGGTCCTGGTGCTGTTTCTAACTTGGAGACATCTGCCTGGATTTCCCTCCTAGGATTTGCCATTTTTACATAGAATGATTGTACACTAGAATAGCCCAAGAGAACTTTGTTGCAGCCTGTCAGGGTGCAAAAGATGCCAACCCCTGACCATCAGCACTGCCCGGTGGTTCACTGAGAGGGCAGGGTCCCTCCTTCCAGCAGTACTTTCCCTCCGCCAGCCCACCCCACCCCTGGCATCGCCAAACTTGAGAGAACAGGCAGGAGGTGAAAAATGAAGCTTGGTGATTGATTCATGAATCTCTAATAAGACTGAACATAATGGAAGCAAATTATGCATAAACAAGTTGTGGTTTAGATATATGATCATTAAAGTTTTGAGCTCCAGTTTCCTATGTAATTTATTGCAAAAATAACGCATGTGCAGTAGGCAATATGGTCTCTTCTAGAACACCGTAAAGCAGCCCAAATTGCTGTGTTTATATTTACTTGTGCATTTTGGAATATTCTTTCCTCATAGAGGGTTATGTGGGTGCACTGCCTGTGGGACAACTGGGCAACCCAGGGTCACAGAGGCAATGTCTGGACTGTGAGCAAAACCAATAAACAAAAGTAACAGCATCAACAGTCAACAACACTCCTGCTCAGAGAACCACGCACACAAATGAAACCGTTTACGATTTGTTCTCGTGTCTGTTGCTCTCATGAGGGAGTGTTCCTATCACCATCTGGGACAGTAAGTTCACCTCCACACTCTTGGTGTCCAGACCCCCCTCCAAGGGAGTCCTCGATTTGCGGTGCTTATTTAATCTGTTTTCCTTAAAGCAGCACTATGCACTTTATCTGCATTGACAAAAGAGGGATGGTGAATATGAAATTTTCATTTTGGTGACATGGGCAAGCAGCACACGCATGACACTTGCAGGGCATGTTGCTGCATCTGTAGCATTCCAGTGTGTGCTGCCTTTGCTTTTGCTCCTGTGGACATTAATGACTTGTCAGTTCAGGGAGACGGACCCAGCAGAGGGAGTGGCTGGTCTGTGCCCAGACCTTGGGCAGCTCTGCCAAGCTTAGTGAAGGCTTTTATCTAAAAAAAACACATCTCAGTAGATGTCATAGCTGAAGTCCTGAAGACCAGAATAAAGCCTGACCCCTCTCTGCAGCCACTGGGCAGCAAGAGAGCAACACCTGCAGGATGGTGGCTGTGGTGAATAAGCAACTGTGGGAATGTGGACAATGCATCACTTGTGTGCTCAGGATAAAATACAAGTGAATGGCTGGGTGTGGGACTTTGCATGGCTCAGCTCTAGCCTTTCTCCTGAAGAGGTGTGAAGTGGACGTTACTCAGAGAAAACAGAATATCTGACATGCTTTGAAATCGAAAAACATGAAAACTCCAAACTGTGCAATGACGGTAGCAGGGATTCCCACCAGCATCATCTGGGCCCCGGCTGCTCCAGGGACTTGGCTGGTCCCCGCAGGGCTCTTGGCCCCTATAGTCCCTGTGGGCAACAGCCATGCCTGGAGGTGTCCCCAGGGTACCTGCTGTTGGTAGGGCAGAGGGTCAGGTGTGCTATAAGCACAGCCCTATGTTCCCGTGAAACAATGAAGGAGCGGCAGCCACCATCTCGGAGCCCAGGTAGGAAGGCCCCCAGGTAAGGAGACAGTAAGACTGTGTTTCTGTGGGCAGGAGGTCAGGGGAGGGGAACTGCTAGATGGGACAATGGAAAGTTTAGCCCAGAAAGAAGTTTCCTCTTTGCTTTGGGTTGTTAGTCAAGGGACATGGGCTGAATTCCATTCCATGCTGAAAAGAGCCACTTGGACTGTGTGAGTGGGTGGGTGGTGCACAATGGAGTCACTGTTCCCAGAATCACTTGACCCTTTACTGCAGGGAGGGAACCTTACTTTGTGTCCAGGACTCCTGCCATGGGCAGCTGCCATCTGACCTCGGGTTCTTCTCGAGTCTCACCCCCTCTCATTCACTTTCCACTCATTCAGCAAACGTGTTTAAGACCTAGTGCTGATAATACTCCCAGATATCCATTTTATCAGTGATCTTTATCCCAACATCAAAGTGACATTTCCCCCTCTAAACACCACCTCTGATCCAACCAAAGGATGAAGAAGCTATAGCAACTTTAAACGCCTGCTTGCCCAGGCTAGAGCAGTATGGCCTCTGTCCAGAGCTAAGTAGGTCGATGACATGCCCCTGTGGTCTTATCTGACAGTGTCGTGCTCCAGCCTAGCAGGGTACTGTGTGCTATTTAACTTGTGTGTTTGTGTGAGTGAACTTGAAAAAAGGCAGGCAGGCACCAAGAGGTGACATCAGCCAGGAGAGGTCTTCACAGAGCTAGGACACTTGGGACCCCCCAGGACCTCACTGCCATTCAGGGACCTTTCCAACATGACACTATAAATGGAAGTTGGATGCTCTCCCAGACCACTGAGTGAAGAGAGGATGGCACACTGGCCCACCTTTGGCTGGGCACTGGTCAGCTCTCCATTAGAATGTCCAGAAACACAGATTCCACATAGTAATGATAAAAAGAGGGTTTCCAGCAGGAAGGCCTTAACTGCATTAAAGCAGTTTTGAAAACTAATAATAAAAAGAAAAGACATAAAAAAAAAACCTTCAGGGAAACTGGATGCCTTCCCCTGGACTGAGAGGTGGGCCTCGCGGGCCCGACGGACGGCGCTCCGCACTGGCTCGTTAATCACAGCCTGTTACTGTAATTTTAATGAATCTTTATCCTATTTTCTTTGTGTAATCCAATTACTTCTGTTTTCCTAGCCAGCACAGGGGATCTCTCGGTTTCCAGAATTCTGCCAGTCAGTCCACTTTAGAAGGAACAATTCAATTCATTATCATTAAGCGCCTTCCTTTAATACCACTTCAGGGGAATCCGTGAAAGAGAAGCCACTGGCGGCCCTCGTGCAGCGCAGGGGAGCCTCGCTGTCTGTGTACCTGAGCAGTTCCGGTCTCTGTCCTCTGGGCCCCTAATGACATTCTGGGCTGCCAGCTCATTAACCACCCCGTTGTCTGGCAGCCCTGCTTGGCAAGGAAGAAAGTGCAGTTGAATTTGAAGGTGGCAAAAATGTGCAGCATTGCGGGGGAGATGGGTGATCTGTTACGGATGCTGCCAGGCTTGGCCAGAGCACTGGGGGATGAAGGAATGGTCATGTGCACATGTGCATACCTGTGTGTGCATGCCTGTATGTGCACATGCTTCTAAAAGGAGGTCACGTGTTCTGATGATCCCATCATGCTCTTGTAACCCACACTGGTTGGAGCAGCCACCATGATCACCACAGGGACAATGGTGGTCCATGAGCCTGTTTACAAAGTCAGCCAAGAAGAAAAAGTGGCTGTTTCTACTTGACTTGACAGATGGAGGTGTTTGTTATAAATCTGTTTTCTTTCACTTTCAGAGTCCGAGACTAGGAGCCATGCCTGGCGTTCTTTATTGTATTCATTCACCACCTCCTTGTCCCTGTCTTTGTGCATTGTGTGGGGAAGCAGGTGCTTTCTTTTGTTCCTTGAGCCTCTCTGTCCATCTTGTCTTGATGAGATGGAGTTAAGTTAATCCTCATGGAGGACTGGATGGATTCCCTGGGCCACTGAGAGCATAGCTCCAAGGCCAGGGGCAGAGTAGAAGTCCCTCAGACATTGGAAAGACACAATTAAGAATAACTTGAGGCCTGAATGGAGGAAAGATAAACAGGGAAACAGAAAAATCCTCTAAATGCCAAGAAATCTTGTCTGAGCAGCAAAAGTAATTGAGAACCACCATGCACCTGTCATGGTCAGCAAATTGCACAGAAGGTGAAGGTGCACAGTCCACAGGCAATGGCTATCCCAGGACAACCATGAGGGCACACCATGGTGGATGGTGGGGCAGGAGGGAGACGATCAGAAACAGACAACATATCTAGAAATCTCTACTCTGGGAATAGCCTGGTATTTGAAGTTCCTGAAGAAAATGTGCAAAGATTAAGGTTTCACTAGATAATAAATGCTAAATTATGGAATAACAATTAGCCATTTGAAAAGTAGCAGCTCTCTTTCAACGCTGGCACATCAAGTGGCTTCGCTGACAATGTACATGCTTGGCCGGCAGCCCTGAACAGTGAAGGATTTGGATGTGTTTTCACGATGACAGTCAACAAGGTGACTGTCTCCGAGGACTTCTAACTGACTGGCCCTTCCTTAGGCTTAACCCAGTCACTTCTGTTTGTACACATTTGGAAACAAAGACATTCATAAGTAAGATGTGCCTCTGAGAAGACTCCTACCCCACACCCAAAGACTACCGTGGGAGTGCTCAGGCTGCCACTGATGCTGGCACAAAAATCAGCCTCAGTTTCCTCAAAGTCTCTGAAATAGAGGATAATAAAGGAAGTGTTATGCTTGGAAGCACTGGTTCAACTCCAAAGCAGTAAACAAATGCGCGGAGGTTTATTTTTTTATTACAGAAGTATTTTGTGTACTGAATTCCACTGTTTTTATTGTGTAATTGAAGACAAGCCCCAAAGTGGTCCCAAGCAAACGTGTACACAGAAATCTTGGTGTGTACACAGATCCTTGGCAGGCTTGCCACAGCGTGGATTCTGATGCGGTGTGTGCAGTGAGGGTGGAGCCTGAGACGGGGCATTTCTAACAAGCTCTGGGGCAATGCTGGTGCTGCTGGTCCTGGGCTGTATGTCGAGTTGCAAAGTTTAACAGAGCCAGCTGAAGCCAGATGCCAGGATTCTTCCAGCCTTGTCTAATGGACCGTATCACATAGACCTGTGATTTGGCTAGTGGAACAAGTAACACTTGGTTCCATGCCCCACATGTAGAAAGTTGGCACAAATATCATGAGTACTCTTGGTATTTCTTTATTCAATCATTGGGTGGTGCTAGATATATACACTAACATCTTCATCTTGGTGGAAACATTGCTTATTTCATAAACCTAAATTGTTAGTTTGTTCTGAACAAGATATGTAAATTAAAACCTAATTTTCAATGACCTGGAACATATTATTTGCTATTAAAATTTTAGAGAAATAAACTATTGTCTTTTACTTACACTGTTTTTGAGGCATTTTTATACTTCCTCAAACTAATTTCCCAAAAGCAGTTTGTATGATGTCTTTGTAAAGAACACCACTTAATTACAGCATAACATCGGCTATCACTGTGTTATCTGGATTCTCCATTCAAAAACATATAGAAAACGATTAAGTATCATTGCACCAGGTGTACAACTTATCTCTCACTGTGACTGTTTCTCTCTTTGAAAAATGACACGGTTTCAACTTGAGGTCATTTTTTTTCAAAAGGCTAACTTCTGTGTATGTTTTACGGTCAATGGCATCAGTGTTTACTCGTTGCTTCCAGTGTAAGTGGCACATGTGGTCCTTGGTCACCATCATCCCTCTATGGGATAGTCATTCTCTGAACTGCTTGCTGTACCTATAAACTGAAGAGCAAGGCTGCATCTCCCAAGGAACACTGAGCTCTCCAATGCCATCTCATGGGATGTCTCTCTTACTGCTGAGAGCACCTTCCCATCAGCCTTTAACAGTCAGAAACACAAAGCCATCCGTCAGCAAATAGTAAAACCCACCCTTCATCTCCTGTGTGAAAAAATTCTACCCGGTACATGTATTAAAGACGTTGTCCTTAATTATGTGTTGTTTGCAGAAATTGTACACATTTGTTTTATGTTTTTATCTGTGTATTTGCTTCTATGTTTCTTCTTTTAAATTGTAAACTAGAAGACAGAGAAGTATATTTTTAATGATGTTTGCACAGTACTTAGCACTAAATCTCATTGAGAATAATAAGGTCACATCAAGTAATCTGGGAGAGTTCAAGCACATGCATTTTTCCAAATCAACAACTCAAAATGTTTATTGTGATGTACATCTTGTCCATGTAGGTATCAGATGCTAACATTTATTTAGTGCCTTCTACATATATGTGTCTATTTAAATGCATTTTTTCCTCACAGCATAATGACTGCAGGAAACATTACTACTTATGTCTGGCAGACGGAGTCCTCAAAGCATTAAGCCTATAACTGATTTGTCCAAGTTTGCAAAGCTTGTAAGTGGTGGAGTCAAGATCTGAACCCAGAAGTTGGACTCTCAACCTTGTTCCCGAAGTACATCACCGAAGTTCTTCAATGATGACTGATTTCTATTCTGTGTAACAAACTCAGTGACTTAAAACAGTGCCAAGTTGTGATCTCACAATTTTTGTAGGTCATAAATGTGAGCGTAGATTAACGGAGTTCCCTAATTCAGGCAGGACCTCACCACGCTGCAATCTAGACATTGACTGGGTCCCTCAGAGACTCAGTTACAGAAGGATGTCCTTCCAAGCTACATCAGGTGAGTGGCAGATCATCTCCTTGAAATGGTGGGACCAAAGTCTCTGTTTTCTTGCTAGATGTCAGCTGAGAAACACTCTCATCTCCAAGAGTCCACAAAAGCCTCTTGTAGTACGGTCCCCTCACAGCATGGCCGTTTATATCTTCAGAGCCACAGGGAGCCTCTCTAACTCCAGTCTACCTAGAGGCAGTCTTCTGTCATGTAACCTCATCATGGGAGTGACATGCCATCATATTTGTCATATGCAATTGGTTAGAAACAAGTGGAGGGTTTCACCCATACTAAAGGAAGTAGATTATACAAGGGCAAAACTCAGCGAGGGTCACCCTAGGTGTATCTGCCACATTTTATTATGGAAACAATGTTGACACTAGAATCTTACAAACTCAGGGGCACTAGGATGAATTTAAGGTCTACTAAATATAAACTGCTCTACTTGAGACTCAAGGGATGCACCCCTGGAAAGACTGTCATCAGGCAGCAGACCTGGGCTCTCTCATGGGCTCTGTCACGGGCACAGTTTGTTAGCACAGAGACTAGATGGAGAACTGAAACACAGGCACACTGAGAATGCCTCAGGTGACCTTATAACTTACTTTTTAAAAACAGGCACAGAGACAGAGGAGGGTGGCCACAAAGGTTTTGTGGTACCCCAAATAGAAGGGACTGGAATCACATGAAATGGATCAGAAAGAAAATACATAAAGGTATATGTAGAGATAGCATCGCTAAACCATTTGATCTGTTTTCTCTTGGTTTTTCAATAAATATTCTGGCCTTTGCTCTCAAACAATGGGTCCATTGGATGGGTGGATATGTAACATGTAGTTATGTTACTAGTGGATATGTAACATGTAGTCTTGAGTGAGTGCTGGTTTGATTGAGTTGGGGTCAGCCTGTAAAGACTTGGATGAAACTTCAGGACTTGAGATGGTCTGGGTGCGTGGTGGGAGACCACTGAGACAAACGTGTGTTTACAAAGTGATCTACTAGAAAAATGGATGGGGATGAGGAGAAAGTGCATAAGATGAGGAAGAAGGGAAGGACAAGGGTGCAGTGAGAGATTGCAGGGCTCAAGGTCAGTGCGCTGTAGATAGAGAAGATGAGTAGTGAGTGGTTAAAGACTGGGCCACTCCACAAGATACTTATTAGAAATGTAACACACTAATGCTACTTTCACAGCCTGAGCTGCTTTTCTTATTTAAAAACATCTTACATCCTTGCCATTAAAACCAGCTTTAATTGTGCATACTGGCCAACATAACTATGTCAAAATCTTCCACATGTCCACAGAGTGAATTATATGCTACTCAAATACTTCTGATATTTTGCACCTACCATGAAGCTAATCTTTATACATGGCTTTTTAATGATCACAGTACTACTTGCAAGGACCTTTAAAAAATATTATAGAAAAATGTGAGCTGTGTTAGGGTTACTGTGCAGGTGAGCACTGTCCCATCCTCCTGTCTTTCCCGCATTAGCATACGAGAAAATTGTTGGTCATTACATTGTCCTTAACATTCTGACAATTCCTTTGTACACTGTATAAAAATCTTTAATACTGCAACACAGAGGAGGCACATATGACCAGAGGGACATCTTTGTTCCTCTTCTGCAAATCCCTCCCTGGAGCCCTGTAATTTGCTATAGCCAACCATTAATACAAAGCAAAGAACTAATAGAGAATACATTATTGTTTAAATAATACATTTGCTTTGAATGTATGATTAGGAGTGTGGATGGGAAACCATGTGAGGAATATAATATAGCGAGGATCTTCAGTGGGTTAGGCTTTTTAGCCTGTTTCTGCAATGTTCTCCTTCCAAGTGAAAATAACAGGTCTATTTTCCTAGCTCCCATCTTAAATGAGATTGTGTCTGAACCTGAACAAGGCCAGGTATTTGTAAATATAAGTCATTTCTCTTACCCCAAATATTGCACTGCATGTCTCATACTCTTATCCATTTATCAGTGACTTGTGTCTGCGACTAATAAATTGGGCTAATGATCATTTAGTTGCTATTGCCACAGAGAAAGATGTTTACCTTTGCTGAGCAGCCAGATTTGAGTCAGACTGAGCAGATATTTATTGAGAGTCTGTTACAGGCTAGACACTGTGGGATTATAGAGATGAGTAAACTAGGGACATTAACCTTGGGTATTTATAATCAGGTCAGATGGAAAGATAAAGCATACTACAGAATTGCATAAGATGTAGCTAAAAAGCTGCAAGCAGTTAAATACATAGCCTGCCAACAACCTCTTTCTACAGAGAGGCCAATGAGCTCAGCCTTGAAGGATTGCTTCAAGGACTCAAAAGACAAGGGTTTATGCTCTCCAGTTTTCCTGAGTGGCCCAGGAAGTTCTGATTTGAGCAAAGGAGAGAAGTAAACTGAGACCCTGCATCTGTCTGAGACATTCAAAGACTACAGTCAGCAGAGGTACCGTGTTTGGCTGCATGTAACAAGAACCAAGCTACCATGGCTTCAACAGTTAAAGGCTCTCTTGTCTCTTCTAACAGTAAGTCCAGAGGTCATCTGTCCAGGGTTGGTAAGATGTCTGGAATATTCCATGAAACCTGGACATCATCTTTCTCACTACAAACTCACAGGATGACATGCAAATAAGTCTGTCTTTTTTGGTCAAGGAAATGGTAGCTTCCTAAGAATTTCCATGAGGTAGAATCCTACTTTTGTCTCCTTGGCCCAGAAGTTTGGCCCATCAACCATCCCTATCTGCCATCCTGTATTAGATGTAGGGCTATGATCAGGATAAAGTTCTTTAAGTAGGGAAGGAGAGAAAATAAACACTAGGTAGGCACATAGTAGTATCTGCCACAGAGAGGTAAGAAAAAATGAAATCTCCTCACTTCCAAATGGAGTCATAGCTCCAGGTAGAAAAATAATAAAAATTAAAATCATGCATCCAGTTTGTCCTTTTGTAGAGTGGTGTTTCAAATGTGAACTGTCTGCAATGCATAGGAATCCAAACCAATAAACTGAATGAAAGAGACACCAGGTTGACAAAACCCTAGTAGGTGATAGAAGCAAATGAAAACCTCTCTGAAAGAAAACAACTGCAGCCCAGGCCCCTAAGAATTCTGTAGATCAAGATAACTCAGCGTGAGTTCACAATTTAAAAATATATGAAACACACACACACACAAATCTGCATGAATACAAATCGATAGGAAAAAATAGTAAAGGACTTCAGATGTTTGAATATTTATACACATAATGTAGAATAGGAATTTTTAAAATCTTTAAAAAATAGTTAATTTTTAAAAGAAAGAGTAAGGGACTAGAAAATGTTATACTTGGAAAGTACCAGAAGGAACTATCAGAACTAAAAAAAAAATTAAAAGAAAAACTATCATTGAAGTCGGAAAACAAACTCAATGAACGATCTCAGAATTAGGAATATCTGAATGGTAAGTGGGTAACTGTAGAGGCTACAGTGTTCGTGTTTCAGACAACACAATTTCCTACACAGAAAATTGGGGGA
>VMDR010008816.1:0-35295 GCA_007922815.1 Macrotus californicus | reverse complement strand
GTTCAGTTTGTTCATCAGATTCCACATATGAGTGAAATCATATGGTATTTGTCTTTCTCTGCCTGGCTTCTTTCAGATAACATAATGTTCTCCAGGTCCATCTATGCTGTTGCAAAGGGTAAAACTTTCTTCTTTTTTAGCTGAATACTATTCCATTGTGTAAATGTCCCATAGTTGTTTCATCCACTCATCTAAAGGTGGACACTTGGGCTGCTTCAATATCTTGGTCATTGTAAATAATGCTGCAATGGACATAGCGGGTTGCTTATCTTCTTTTGAATTAGTGTTTAGGTTCCTTCAGATGTATTCCCAGAAGTGGGATCGCTGAGTCAAAAGGCAGATCCATTTTTAAGTTTTTGATGTATATCCTTACTACTTTCCACAGTGGCTGCACCAGTCTGCATTCCCACCAACAGTGCAAAAAGGTTCCCCTTTTTCCACATCCTTGCCAGCACTTGATGTTGATTTGTTTAGGATGGCCATTCTGACAGGTGTGAGATGGTATCTCATCTCTCTGATGCTTAGTGACATTTAGCATTTTGTCATATGTCTATTGGCCATCTGTGTCCTCTTTGGAGAAATGTCTATTCAGGTCCTTTGCCCATTTTTTATTTTTAATTTTTGGGGGTCATTTCTTTTTTTTTTTACATTGTTAAATTTTTTTATTGTAGTTCAATTAAAGTTATCCCCATTCCCCCCCTATTACTCTCCCTGCCCTACCCACCTTCCAATTTCAATCCTCCAGTCCCCCATTGTGTTTGTCCATGTGTCCTTTATACATGTTTCTTGACCCTTCCCCTTCTTTCCCCCATTATCACCCCTCTGGTCACTGCCAGTTTGTTCTTTATTTCCATATCTTTGGTTCTATTTTGATGTGGACCACCCCTGCGGGACTGTATGTTGTGGATGTTTATGCTATGGCTGCAACGAACAAATTCACACGAACTAAAGAAATCTGGTGGAGAAAAAGGGACAGCACAGCCGCTCTCTAAGTGAGAAAGAGAGAGCCGGCCTGGCCACTCTTGCAGTGAGAGAGAGGGCCCCGACCCCTGCCTACACAGGCTTTTATTGACATTCTAGGTACATTATTACACCAAGGATGATCCTCATTTACTATGCACAGGTTCACTTTAGGTGGTTACCTTTTATAGAACAAAGGAAAGAATGTTGTCAATTACTTCAAAGAGAAAGGTCATTTGCAAATGTAAAGGGGAAAAGTGGCTGAACTGGTTACACTCCACCCTTGGGAGGTTTAGTACAGATCACAGTAAACTTCTGCTGCCTCGATTCTGGGTGAGGGTTTTTTTTTAGCAAGAGCAAGTTTCAAAGCTGCCTAGGAGCAATGCATGCCTGATTCTCCATGAGAGACCAATCTGTGGATCTGTTTCCTGCATGTCAAACACGCATCTGTCTGTTTTCAGAACAGAGCTGAGCTACATTTAACATTTCCATTTGGATAGGTTTCCTATACTGTTTTGCTCACTTGTTTGTGTTGTTGATTAGGTTCCACTTATAGGTGAGATCATATGGTATTTGTCTTTCACCGTCTGGCTGATTTCACTTAGCATAATGCTCTCCAGTTCCATCCATGATGTCACAAAAGGTAGCAGTTCCTTCTTTTGTTCTGCTGCATAGAATTCCATTCTATAGATGTACCACAGTTTTTTGATCCACTCATTTATTGATGGGCACAGGCTGTTTCCAGCACTTTCAGATAAAATGTTGCTACAAACTATGTCCGAAATTTTGCTGCCTATATTTTCTATGAATTTCATAGTTTTGGGTCTAATGTTTAAGTCTTTAATACATTTTGAATTTATTCTTGTGTGTAGTGTAAGAAGTTTATCTAGTTTCATTTTTTCTGTATGTGTCTGTCCAATTTTCCAAACACCATTTATTGAATAAACCATCTTTAGCCTATTGTATGTGTTTACTTCCTCTGTTGAATATTAATTGACTATAAAAGTGTGGGTTTATTTCTGGACTCTCTAATCTGTTCCATTGATTGATGTGTCTGTTTTCATGCCAGTACCAGGCTGTTTTGATTGCTATGGCCTAATAGTATAGTTTGATATTAGGTAGTGTGAGACCTCCAACTTTGTTCTTCTCAGGATTGCTATCACTGTGCAGGGCCTTTTGTGGTTCCATATAACTTTTTGAAATATTTCTTCTAGTTCTGTGAAATATGTCATTGGAATCTTGATAGGAATTGCATTGAATCTATAGATTACTTTGGGTAGTATGGACGTTTTAATGATGATATTTTGTTCTATCCTTAAACATGGAATGAGCTTCCACTTACTTGTATCTTCTTCAATGTCTTTCTTCAGTGTCTTATAATTTTCCAAGTACAGGTCTTTTCCATCCTTGGTTAGATTTATTCCCAAGTATTTTATTCTTTTTGGAGCAATTATAAATGGGATTAAAAAAAATTTTCCCTCTATATTAGTTCATTCTTGGCATATAAAAATGCAACTCATCTCTGGATATTAATTTTGTATCCTCCTACTTTGCTGAATTCATTTATCAGTCCTAGTACTTTCTTGGTGGAATCTTTAGGGTTCTGTATGTACAGTATCATGTCATCTGCAAATAAAGACAGTTTTACTTCTTCCTTTTCAGTTTGAATGCCTTTAATTTCTTCTTTTCTCTGATTGCTGTGACTAGGACTTCCAGTACTATGTTGAGTAAGAGAGGACAAAGCAGACATCCCTGTCTTGTTCCCAATCATAAGGGGAACACTTGTAGATTTTGCCCATTGAGTAGGATGTTCACAGTGCGTTTGTCTTACGTGGCCTTTATTATGTTTGAATACGTTCCCTCTATACCCACTTTGCTGAGAGGTTTTTTTTTATCATAAATGGTGCTGGATTTCATCAAATGTTTTTTCTGCATCTATTGATATGATCATGTGGTTTTTATCATTCATTTTGTTTATGTGGCGAATCATATTTATTCATTTGTGAATATTGTACCAACCTTGCATTTCCAGAATAAATCCCATTTGATCATGGTACATGATTTTTAAAAATGTATTTTATTGATTATGCTATTACAGTTGTCCCATTTTCTCCCCTTTATACCCCTTTACCCTGTACCCCAACTCCCACCATCATTCCCCCACCTTAGTTCATGTCCATGGGATGTACATGTAAGTTCTTTGGCTTCTCCATTCCTATACAATTCTTAACCTCCCCCTGTCTATTTTGTACCTACCATTTATGCTTCTTATTCCCTGCACCTTTACCCCTATTCTTCCCCCTCTGCCTTCCTGCTGATAACCCTCCATGTGATCTCCATTTCTGTGATTCTGTTCCTGTTCTAGTTGTTTGCTTAGTTTGTTTTTGTTTCTGTTTTAGGTTCAGTTGTTAGTTGTTTGTTGTCATTTTACTGATGTCACTTCACTGTTCCTATTTTTTATCTTCTTTTTCTTAGATAAGTCCCTTTAACATTTCACATAATGAGGGCTTGGTGACCATGAACTCCTTTAACTTGACCTTATCTGGGAAGAACTTTATCTGCCCTTCCATTCTAAATGATAGCTTTGCTGGGTAGAGTAATCTTGGATGTAAGTCCTTGCCTTTCATGAGTTGGAATACTTCTTGCCAGCCCCTTCTTGCCTGCAAGCTTTCTTTGGAGAAATCAGCTAATAGTTTTTATAATAGGGCACTCCTTTGTAGGTAATTATATCCTTTTCTCTTGCTGCTTTTAAGATTCTCTCCTTATCTTTAATCTTGGGTAATGCAATGATGATGTGCCTTGGTGTATGCTTCCTCGGATCCAACATCTTTGGGACTCTCTGAGCTTCCTGGACTTCATGGAAGTCTATTTCCTTTGCCAGATTAGGGAAGTTCTCCTTCATTATTTGTTCAAATAAGTTTTCCATTTCTTGCTCTTCCTCTTCCTGGCACCCCTATGATTCAGATGTTGGAATGTTTAAAGATATCCTGGATGTTCCTAAGCCTCTCCTCATCTTTTTTTTGAATTCTTGTTTCTTCATTGTGTTCTGGCTGAATATTTCTTCCTTCTGCTCCAAACCGTTGATTTGAGTCCCAATTTCCTTTCCTTCACTGTTGGATCCCTTTACATTTTCCTTTATTTCACTTTTTATAACCTTTACTTCTTCCTCTATTTTGTGACCATGCTCAACCATTTCTCTGATCACCCTGATTACCAGTGTTTTGAATTCAGCATCTGATAGGTTGACTATCTCTTCATCGCTTCATTGTATTTTTTTCTGGAGTTTTGATCCGTTCTTTCATTTGGGCCATATTTTTTTTGCCTCGGTGCACCTGTTACATAATAAGGGGCAGAGCCTTAGGTATTCACCAGGGTGGGGCAACCCACATTGCCACCATGTGGTGCTGTATGTCGGGGAGGGGTCTGAGAGGGAACAATGCTGCTTGCTCCACTCTCAACCGGTCTTCAGTCACTTCCCCTGCTACCCACAAACAAATTGGACCCTTCTGGTGCTGATTCCTGGGTGGGTGGTTTTGTGTAAGTTCTAGGACCCTGTGGGTCTCTCCAATGTACTCTCCTGTGAAGCTGGGAGTTTCTCCTGCCACCTCAACCCTCACAGGTTTTTTCACTCAGAGGCTTTCAGGCTTTATTTCCCCATGCTGGAGTCCTGGGTTTCATGGTCTGTCTCGCTCCCCAGTTGTTCCTCCTGGTTTATCTGCATGCAAGTGTGGGACTGCCCTCTCTGCCAGCCACAGCCTTGCCCACTCCACCAGCCGCTGCCTCACCCACCCTGGTCCTCCAGCCACTGTGAGTCCTCTCTCCATCCCGGCTACCTGTCTCCACCCCTCCTACCAGTCTGGATGAATGTTTCTCTTTAACACCTTGGTTGTTGGACTTCCATACAGTTCAATTTTCTGGCAGTTCTGGTTATTTTTTTGTTTTTAAATTCGTTGTTGTCCTTCTTTTGGTTGTGTAAGGAGACAAAGTGTATCTACCTATGCCTCCACATTGGCCAGAAGTCCTGTGTGATATTTTTGATGCATTGCTGTATTTGGTTGACTATTATTTTGTTGAGGATTTTAACATCTATGTTTATCAAGGATGTTGGCTTATAATTTTCTTTTTTTATAGTGTATTTATCTGGTTTTGGAATTAAGATAATGCTGGCCTTGTAAAATGAGCTTGGGAGCCTTCCTTCCTCTGGAATTTTTTGAAATAATTTGAGGAGAGATGTTAGTTCTTCTTGGAATGTTTGGTAAAATTCACCTGTGAAGCTCAGTCCAGGGCCTTTGGTTGTTCGGAGTCTTTTTATTGCTGCTTCAATTTCACTAGGTATAATCTGTCTAATCAGATTCTCTGATTCTTCCTGATTTAGTTTTGGAAGATTATATGTTTCTAGGGGTTTATCTATTTCATCTGGGTTGTCCCATCCAGTATTTCTTTGGTGTCGGTTGTTATTTCTCCTCTTTCATTTCTGATTTTATTTATTTAGGTCCTCTCTCTTTTTTTCTTGATAAGTCTGCTTAAAGGTTTGTTAATCTTGGTTATCTTTTCAAAGAACTAGCTCTTAAATTCATTGACCTTCTGTATCATTTTTTAGACTCTATTTTGTTTATTTCTACTCTGATCTTTATTATTTCCTTCCTTCTACTCATTTGGGGCTTTGTTTGTTGTTCTTTTTGAAGTTCTCTTACATGTAAAGTTAGATTGCTTATTTGAGCTTTTTCTTATTTTTTGAGATAGGCCTGTCATGCTATGAATTTCCCTCTTAGGATTGTTTTCCCAGTGTCCCACAGATTTTAGATCCTTGTATCTGCATTTTCATTTGTTTCCAGGTATTTTTTGATTTCTTCCTTGATCTCATTGTTGACCCATTCATTGTTTAATAACATGTTATCTAGCTTCCATGTCTTTGCATGTTTTTCAGTGTTCTTCTTGTGATTGAATTTTAATTTCATAGCATTGTCGTCAGAGAAGGTGCTTGATATGATTTCAATCTTCTTACATTTATTGAGACTTGTTTTGTGTCCTAACATATGGCCTCTCTTATAAAACATTCCATGTGCACTTGAAAACTATCTATATTCTGCTGCTTTGGGTGAAATACTCTGAAGATATCAATTAAATCCATTTGATCTAGTGTGTCATTTAAGGCCACTGTCTCCTTGTTGATTTTCTGCCTTGCTAAGATCTAGCCACTGAAGTCAATGGGATGTTAAAATCCCTAACTATGTGTCAATGTCTCCCTTTATGTCCATCAAGATTTGCTTTACATATTTATTTTCTCCTATGTTGGGTGTGTTAATGTTTACTAGGATTATATCCTCTTGTTGGGCTGTCCCCTTTATCATTATGTAGTGTCCTTCTTTGTCTCTTACTGTAGCCTTGGTTTTAAAGTCTATTTTGTCAGATATAAGTGTTGCCACACCAGCTTTTTTCTCCTTTCTATTTGTATGAAATATCTTTTTCTATCCTTTTATGTTTAGTCTGTGTGTATCTTTCTATCTGAGGTGGGTCTTTTGGAGGCAGCAAATATATGGGTCTTGTTTCCTTACCCATTCAGCTATCCTATGCCTCTTGGTTGGAGCATTTAAACCATTTAAGGTGATTATTGATATATATTTAGTGCCATTTTATTGTAAGACTGTTTTCCTCTTTTTTTCTTTCTCTTTTTCTTCTTCTGTTTCTTAAAGCAAGCCCTTTAACATTTGATGCAGCACTGGTTTGGTGTTAACAAACTCCTTTAGCTTTTCCTTGTCTGGGAAGCTCCTTATTTCTCCTTCAATTTTAAATGATAGCCTCCCTGGCTAATGTAGCCTTGGCTATAAGTTCATGCTCTTCATCATCTCGAATATTTCATGCCACTCCCCTCTGGCCTGAAATGTTTCTGTTGAGTAATCAGACGACAAGTCTAATTGGTGCTCCCTTATAACTACCTGCTTTTCTCTTGTGCCTTTTAGATTCTCTCCTTGTCGTTAAGCCTTGTCATTTTAACTATGATGTGTTTCGGTGTGTGCCTCTTTGGGTTCAGCTTCTCTGGGACTCTCGGAGCTTCCTGGACTTGTGTGTCTTTTTCCTTCACCAGGTTACAGAAGTTTTTGGTCATTATTTCTTCAAATGGGTTCTCAATCCTTTGCTCACTCTCTTCTCTTTCTGGTATTTCCATGATGTGGATATTGCTGTGCTTAATGTTGTCCAAAATGTTTCTTAAGCTCTCTTCATTTTTTAAAATTCTTTTTCTTTTTGCTGCTCTGCCTGGGTGTTTTTTTCTACCTTGTCTTCCAAATGACTGATTTGATCTTCTGCTTCATCTAACCTACTGTTTATTCCTTCCAGTGTATTATTTATTTCAGATTGCATTCTTGATTTCTGATTGGTCTTTTTTTTATGGTTTCTATGTTTTTTTTCATGCTCTTGAGTATCCTTATAGTCATTAGTCTAAACTCTTTATCTGATAAATTGCTTGCCTCCATTTCATCTAGTTCTTTTTTCTGGAGAATTCTCTTGTTCTTGTTCTTTCATTTGGTATCTGTTTCTTTGTCTTCCCATTTTGGCTGCTTTATTGCATTTGTTTCTATGTATTAGGTAGATTTGTAAGACTCTGGTGCACACCGAAGTCATACCCTGCCTGTGACTGGCCCTGGCAACCTGTTTGGAGCCATCAGTGATCCACAGCATGTGGCTCCCTCTGCTGGGCCTGAAGGTTCACAGAAAGAACCAGGCTGTGTATCAAGGCTGGCTTTTACCAGCACCAGGACCAAGGGTGGGTCAGCTGAAACCTCAGAGCTCCCAGAAATTCAACTCTGCCTGCAGGCTTTCTGTAAGGTTCATCAACGAATGTCTACCAGCTTTACTCCTCAGCAGCAAGGCTTAAGCATCACAGGGTGAAGCAGAGTAATTCCTGTGGGCAGGGATATTGCTTCCCCTTAGGCTGACACCACTAGGAGAGGAGAGCTTGGCCTGAGTAAGGTGGCTTCTGCAGTATGGGGGATGACTCAGTACAGGGACCCTAGAGGTTGTTCCTTCAGCTCTCTCCCCAGAGCCACCAGTCCCAGACTCTCCTCAAGCATCTCTAGTCCACTCTGCTTTCCTTCTGTTGGAGCCCAGGGCAAGTGGCAGCCACGTTGTAGTGATGTGACTTCTTCTGTCTGTGGTTAAAAAGCTTCTCTCCAGCTGGTGTTCAGTTGGCTCTTCAGGGTGATTCTTCTATAACTTAGTTGTAATTCTAGCTTGGTCCTGGGAAAAGGTTAGTGTAGCTTCCACTTGTCTGCCATCTTGGGTCTCCCCGAGATAGTGTCTTTTGATGCACAAAATATTTCAGTTTTCGTGAAGTCCAGTCTGTCCGTTTTGTCTTTTGTTTGCTCTGCCTTTGATGTTATGTCCAAGAAGTCGTCACCAAGTCCAATGTTGTGGAGGTTTTCCCTTATGTTTTCTTGTAAGGGTTTTCTAGTTTTAGTTCTGACATTCACGTCTTTGACCCATGTTGAGTTATTTTCTATGTGTGGTGTTAAATAAGGATCCAACTTTGTTCTTTTGCATGTGGATCTCATGCTGCTATCTCTGACACTTTAGAAAGGGGTAGGGAGTCAGCTGGGAGTGTCCAGGGCCAAGGTTTATTCTGTCTCTCTCCTCGTCATTCTCACCTATGAGCGTCATCCTTCTCCCTCCCGCCTAGATTCATCAGCCTTGAATTGGGGCTGGTCAGGGATGATGAGCCGGGAGCACCAGTGGTCTCACAGGTACCTGGGCCTTCTCTAGGAGTCGTTCTTCTGGGTTCCTTTGTAGCATCTGCTAATATGCCACCCCCTGCTCCTTAAGCCAGCTGCACTCTCCTGTTCTTCCCCTTTTTCTTTCCCTTTCCTCCTCTCCCTTCCTTCCTGTTCCTCTCCCTCCTCCTTCTCTGTGGATTCTCAGAGTGTGGGTGGAGGCCATGGGGTATGGCTGGGGTTGGGAGTGTACACAACATTTACAAGTTGTTTGACATGAAGTTAAGGAGCCTCCGCCAACTCCGTTTCCTCCTGATGGGGCTATTAACAAGACTAAAGGAGAGTGCTAGTGCTAGTGCAAAGTGCTAGTACCATGGGGCCTGGGACATAGTACACAATGAATAAATAAGAACTATTACCATTAGTTTATTGGCTATTTGGACACTGATTTCTCACCACTGGTTTATTCTGTTCTCAACTTTTGCCTGTCTGTCAGCCTGGGGAGGGCAGTGACCCTGCCTCATCTGCCCTGGTGCCGTCTCCAGCTGCCCAGAGGCTGTCCCTGAGGCTGGCACAGACTCTCGGGCCAAAGCCTGGGTCTGCGGGGACTCGCTCCTGTCACTCCAGCAGCTGTCTCATCCTCGCTCAGGCCTTACGGCAGCACCTGGCAGAGCACCGCTTCCTTCCTCGTCTCTGCCCCCACCTGCCTTCCCAACACTGCTGGCAGCGTCACTCTGCCAGGGCTCAGGTCTCTAGCAAGGGACAGAGGACTCCTGGCCTGAGCAGGAATGACCCAGGTGTGAATGGGTCCCCGAACCTGGCCTGCCGGGACCAAAGGGCAGGCCCTGTGGAGGCAGCACTGAAGCTGCTCTCCCAGCCTCTTGCATAGGCCTAAACCCAGGGCCGTTAGCCCGGGCGGTCTTGAGGGCCTGTGTCCTTGGCATGATCAGTGAAGCTGCAGTGGCCTGAAATCTGGCTGAGAACTGGACCAGCTCCAGAGAGCCCCTGGAGAGTTGCCGAGGGTTGGCCGGGCAGGACAAACAGCTGCCCAGACATCTGTGGAGGGCACAGCCACCGCCAAACCCCAGGTTTGCGGGGAGGGGGACTTGACAGGCCCTGATGTGTGCCTGTCTACCCTGCCAGGATTCCCTCTCCCTCACCTGAGCTCAGCATGTCTCATAGGGCAAAGAATGTCTTTGCTGTCAGCTCTGCTTTCCTCCTCTGCTGGGGAGAGAGGAGAGGTTCTAGAATGTGTTGAGCTCACCTGTGTACCTGGCACTGCGGCCTGTCCTCAGCTCCACCTGTCATCTCCACCCTGATCTGTCCAGCAGGCGTAATGAGTCGTGTTTCACAACACAAGAGGCTCAGGGAGGGGAGGAAATGCCCACCACACAGCTCTTGGGGTGTGCAGTGGGGCCATGGCTCCAGCCTGGGCTCCAGGCTCTCTGGTGTTTTCCCGGGCCCATGACAGTCACAGTGCCACCTTTGTCCTAATGCCCAAGCCTGGCTGAGCCCCTCAGCACTGTGGAACACTCCACCCTTGGCCCCACTGCCCCGAGCCACAGAGCAGAGCTGGTGAGACCTGGGGCGCCCTGAGCTGTGAGAGGACCCCCTGGCAGCTCACCCCCTGGCGGGAAGCAGTACAGGCTGTCCAATGGCCACCCGCCTCCAGGGGGCAGGGGATGGTGGTGAGAGAAGTTTCTGACATGAGTCCCTGTTTGGCTTCAGGGATGTGCTGGGGCGTCAAGGGGGGGTTTGTACCCTCCAACGATTAGTTTTCTTAAAGGACTGAGGAGTTTTGTGGAATGAACTGGCCCTGTAAGGACAGAGTTTCACTCCCTTGCTTGGTTGAGGACGACAGACTGGGCAGGTAGGAGAGGAGAGATGGGAGACAGTGGCTCTTTGTCACCTCACTTGTGTCAGCCTGCTTGATCTGTCCTTCCTGTGTGACACTCACCTGAGAGAGTGGTCAGTGGGCCTCTTGGCACAGACACCCTCGGGGGGGCCTCGGGCCTTGCCCACACCTGCACGTGCAGTGGGCACTAAAGCATGGCCCCCCATGTGGCCTTGGAGGTTGCATCCTACTGAGATGCCCCATGGGCATTGATGTGTTGGAAGATGGGGTGCCCTCTTTAGGAGTGGCCCCAGCTATGGCCAGGAAAAGAGCTCTCAGGGGCAGGTTCCCATAGGAGGGGCCTGGGACTGAGGAGCAGACCGGCCTCTTCTGCACCAGCACCTTCACTTCTGTCCTGGACCTGACTCATCAAAGAACCATCAGGGGACATGGTGAATTCAGGTTCCCAGCCCCATCCCAGACCCCAAGGGCTGGTCAGCATTTTTGACAAGTGTCCCCACAAGTGTGGGAAATCCTGCTCTTTGCCATCTTATCCTTGCTCCCCAACCCTCTGGGGCAGGTGCACTATTGCTCCCATTTCTGCACTGAGGACACTGCTCCCCAAGTAACTAAAGTGCTATGTCCAGAGGCTACAACTGGCAAAAGTCATCACAGCCAACCAAGTCTGGCTGGTTCCCAGTCTAGGCCATCAGCAGGTCCCCAGGGCGCTGCAGTGCCTGGGAGAGGGGAAGGCATGGTGGTGGGAGCTGGGCCACCCTGGGGCTGCCCCACCCAGGGGTCTCAGGGATGACAGAGGCCATGGGCATGTACTGTGCACCGACTTGGGCCTCACACAGAACCACATGTGACCCGCACCTCTGCTGTTTGCCAGCTGTGTGACCTTGAGCAAGTTTCTTAAGTTTATCTTCCTGCATCTCGGTCTATAAATCTATAAAATGGGGATAATACTTCTCAAGTTTGGGGGAGAGGTGATCAGCACAGGGCCAGCCAGAGTAGGTCCCTAAGAGGTGGTGGTTGTCACACTAGGAAGGAACACGTTTTCCTTTTCCTGCCCCTTTCCTTCCTTCTGGCTTTGCTTCCTTCCCTGCACCCACTCCAGTTCCCTGCACCCACTCCAGTTCCCTGCACCGCCCGGTTCCGAGCTCTGGAGCAGAATGGCCCCCGCTCAGAGCACAGCCCTTCCCTCGGCTCCCCCGCCCCCTCCCCTGCCCCTCATTCCAGGGCCGCCTGCTCAGTCCCATCAGCAGCACAGTCGGAGCCGCATCCAGCAGAAACCGGGTCCCCACCAAAGAATTCTAAGAGGACTTGCAAAGGAATTCCCTTTCCTGACGACATTCCTTGTCTCATGGGGGGAAACTACTCTCATCTCAGCCCCACAGGTGGGAGGTTCGGCCTTGGCCCGTCCACGAGGTGAAAGTCAGAGTCAGGCGTCTACTGCGAGGGGCCCGCGCTCAGCCCGTGAGGTCAGCAAGAGCCCTGGCCAGTTGGCCAGGGGCAGAGACTGCGAACCGCACTTGCTCTTTGCACTTTGCTTTGGCTTTTGTTTTCCTCAGGGATCCTGCTGCTGCTGCTGCTGCTGCTGGGCCCTGGGGCGAGGGTGGCGGAGGAGAGACACAGTTGCACTCAGGGAAAAAGAAAACCATTTCAGAAAGACAAGGGTCCAGAGATCTTTGTATTGACCTTGACCGTGGGGGCAGAGTTCCCTCTGTGATGAGCAGACTGAGGGTTGGACAAACCTGGATTCAAATCCCAGCTCTGTCAGTTACTTTGCTGAGTGAACTTAGGTAAACTTTAATTTTTTTGAGCCTCAAAATACCTTATTCATAGGTTCATAATGATGCTTAAATGAGACACTGAAGTTCCTGGTGCACAGAAGTACAGTTGCTGCCATCTTGGTTGGTAATCAAGATGTTACCACCTTCTTGGTCTCCCTTCAAAAATCTCCCAAATACCCTGCCACCCACATTAAGGACAGAAGGCCCAGGCATTGGGGTTAAAACCATGATGCTGCTGCCCTCTAGTGGCAGGGCCTAGCAACACATACCGTCACAGTGAAGACAAGCATTTCACATCCTTTGGGGAGTCTCTGAACAGTTACATTTGTATCAAAAAGCCATGATTTCTTCCACAATGGAATTCTACCCAGCAGAGAGAAGGAAGGAGACCCTACCCTTTGCAACAGCATGGATGGAACTAGAGAGCATTATGCTAAGTGAAATAAGCCAGATGGTGAGAGAGAAATACTACATGATCTCACCTTTACCTGGAACATAGTCAACAAAAGAAAACAGCAAACAAAATACAACCAGAGACATTGAAATTAAGAACAATCTAACAATGGCCAGAGGGGGAGGGGGAGGGAATAGTGGGGGGAAGAGTTTACAAGAAATATTATAAAGGTCACATGGACATGTGTATGGAGGGTGGGAGCGGGGGAGGGGGATGGGATTGGCTGGGGTGGCAGGGAGTGGAGGGGGGAGTTGTGGGGGGAAAATGCAGACAACTGTAATTGAACAATAAAGTAACAAAGTCTTAAAAAAAAGAATGCTGTATATCAAATCTACATGAAAAAATAAGATGTTTTCCTCTGAAAATATTTTAAAAACATTTGCAATACATGCACATCGACAAGTTCTTAACATTTATTTATTTATTTATTTATTTATTTAGCAAAATATTTTCATGGAAAATCGGTGTGCAGTTGTACCTTCACACCTGTTACCCACTGGAAGGTCCAGCACTTTTCTTTCCTCCGCATAGAGCCCATGCAGTGCCTTAGGGAAGTCACTTCATCTCGAGGAGGCCAAGCCCATGAGGGCTGTCATTGGTCAAAAGGAGGGGTGAGGCGTGGGGTCTCTGACACCAGGGCCTCCATCTGCTGATCCGCCCACGTGTGCCACTTTTTGACAAGCCTGTTTGGGGCCATGACCAAGTGCTGAGGCAGCAACAGCTTCCCACGGGCCCGGCTGCTGCAAAGTGTTGGGCCATAGCTCACGCTCCTGCTGCTTCTCTCTGGGATTTAGAACCCTACTCATCATCTGGCTGAAGTGTCAAGGATTCCCTTTCCTGGAGGAAATTAACTTGCATGTTACACTTCCTACCCATAGAAATTTAATCATCCACCATCCCCCTCTGTCTTGCTTGACAGAGAGATGGCACGGTCCCAATGTTCTATAAAATACGCCTCCCCTCTGGCCCCAGGGGCCAGGGCAGGCGGGCTGTGAGCATCAAGGAGAGCAGGTCTTTCTAAACACATCTCTGCATGCAGGCCTGGGAAGGCAATTTGTGGGTGGGGACTCACAGGTGGCCAGGAAGGCTAGGATGCCTGTGCTGAAGGGCCACAGGGCAACCCCGTGGTCTTCTCCTTCCTCTTCTCCTCGGTAGACCAGAGGGACTCGGGGCTCTGTATGGGTTGGGACATCGGCTCTCACGAGTTGGGTGCCAGTTGGTTGCTCTCTGTGCCTCTGATATAACAACATGGGGTGCTGAAAACATTGATTAAATTAATACCTTGAACACAGCAAGTGCTTAATAATCGTCATCTTTCCCCAGAACAAATGCTGCCAACTCCAGGCAGGCCCCACCTCCAGCCTCCCTGATCGTCATTTTCCTACCCAGGAACCAGGACTCTGAGGAGCAACCTGGCCGTGTCCCACCCCACTGCCTCCAGAGTCCTGCCTCCCTTGGCTTGGCCCCGCCTCCTCCCGATGGCCCCTCCAACCTCTCGCCTGCCCCCATTGCACACGCAGGTCTTTCCAAACGCCCAGCTGCTCTGAGGCTACTCCAAGTCAGCCTCTGCTTGTGCTGTTCACTCTATCCAGCTTCGCCCCGACTCACACACAGTGTCTCTGCTGCTGCCTCTCCTGTGAGGGGATGTCTCCCTTGACATGTCCCCAAGTCCCACCTTGTCTCTTCCAATCGATCCATGGGCCTTACATGTGACCCTGTCACTGACCAGTTCACATAGTGGGACAGTCCCTGCTTGCAGGTCCTGTTTCTGCTATTGGTCAGAAAGCTCTCTGGAGACAGGACCAAATGTCCAGTCTCCAGGACCAAAGGTACAGTAGGTGGCAATATTCTCCTGGTGTTTGGAAGGTGTGGCCCAGATCCTGCCCAGAGAGGTGCTTGGGAAATGGCATTCTTGTCACGGGAGCCACACCTGGGGCCATAGAGTCTGACCTCAGTGGACGCAAATACCCTGGCGACATAGGAGCAGGCATTGCCTCCTGGGCAGTCCTAAATCAGGCAGAATCTTAGGGCAGTGTCTCCAAGATCCCTTCCCCATCCAGCAAATGCACGGCGCCGACTCTGGTGGCAGCGTGCGTGTTAGGCAGTGCCCTTGTCATGGACTACTTCTTTTATGTCGTTTTCCTCGTTTAACAAATGTGAGCTGCACGCCCGCTGCACACCAGGCGCTGTTCTCAGTGTGGGAGTCACAGCAGTGCACCACACAGGCACACACCTCGCCTGCTGAGGGCTGTGACCCTTCATGCTTGCACAGCTAGAAAGTCCACTCACTGAGTGGACAGACGTGCTCAGCACCTGGGAGGTCCCAGGCCTTGAAACCGACGAGAAGGCTCCAGGAGGGCTTAGGGACGCTTTGATCCCCACCCCTGACTTGCTGGCTGTAATGTGGAGAAATGTACAGTAGGGGGCAACATTGGGCCACATTCAGTTTCCATTCCCCTGCCTTTCTTCTTTCCAGCACCCCACCTTCAAACTCTCTCAGAGCTGCAGATTTCCCGAGATCCCCCAGACTTTCTGAGACCCCACACCCCCAATTCTCAGAGGCCTCTAAATCCCAGATCCCAGTCTCCCCCAACCCTCCCATCCCTGAATTCTGGATCCTTCCGCATCCTCCGACTCCCAAGGAGCTAGATTTCCACATTTCAAATCTTCTAAGAGCCCCAGACCCTCAAGACTGACCCTCAGGCACCCCAGGCTCCGTAACTTGCAAACCTCAGAACTCTCAGACTGAGATTCCCCAGGCCCCCAGATCTCCCAGACCCCCCAGAACCTCCAGCATCTGGAAATCCCAATCCTCAGACCCCCAGACTCTACAAACCCTTAAAGACGGCCCCTCTGGCTTCAGATCCTTCTAGACTTCTTAGACCTGAGATTCCACAGAACCATCCAATGCTCCAGGCACCCACCCCCCAGCCTCCTAGACCCACAGACCCCTGGACTCCATACCACTACAAACAGCTACAGACTCCCCAGTTTCCAAGCCTCCCCACACCTGTCAGATCCATCAGGTTCTCACACCAAGATGCAGGTGTCCTGGTTGACCCACTTCCCAACAGAGGTTCTCTGGGGGAGCTTTGTCCTGGCGCAGTTGGCGCTGACCACCCCCAACCTCTCCCTCTCTCGGTGAGGGCCATGCCCCCAGGCTCATGAACTCCACAGCTGTGAGGGATTCTGTCTTGCAAAAATGAGCAGGTAGAGGCCTAGAGAAGACTTACTCAAGGCCCCCAGGATGTGAGTAGCCGGAGCCCAGGCCTCCGATTCCTGGTTCCTGCCGTGCCTGTCACCAAGAGCCCAGTAGATGGCGGCCATTGTGAACACTATTACTGGTCGCCCCGTCCTGGCCTTAGCCCAGGCTCACCCCTCAAGTCCCAGTGTGGGACCATTCCGTCTTCCTGGGACGGAATAGTCAGAACACTTCCCTATTTAGCAACACCCGCAAATTTAATTAGCAAGCTGTGTATCTTCCTGGCTCAGTAATTAATAAAGCTGTCAGGCAGAACGAGGCCTTGTGCAGCTCCATGCAAGGCCCTGAAAGTGCCCCTCGGTCCGCACCAGGGGCCTGGCCGCTTATCAGACAGATAGGGCGGGACAGGCCGAGAAGCAGAAGAAAAGAAACAAAGCCGGGAGTCGCCCCCAGACACCCTGACCTCGGTCAGCCCTTTGGCAAACGGGCACCGAGCCCCACCGAGTGCCTTGCGCCAGGCCACACCAACACTGCCCAGCAGCACCGGGCACCCTCCCGCCAGTGCTGTGAGCAGGACACGAGTGCCGTGTGCAGCCTGAGGTTGTCTTTTCCACCATTGGAGTTAATCAGACTGTTCACCAGACGGGCCTGGCCACACCCCTCCCCAGGAGAGTGAGCCACCATTCCAGGTGGATGTGCACCTTTGGGAACTGGGGAGCTTTCCGGCAAGGAGCCGAGGCAGCTGCTGCCTCTGCTCTCGGGAATGCCTCTTTGCTCTCCTTCGGGGAGCGCATCCAGTGCAGTGCTTCAGGTGGTTTGTGAACTGGTGCTTCCCGCCTGCAGGCCTCCAGCCCTGGCATCTCCCTGAACTGCAGACTGGTGAGCATGAACCCTATGTGACTTCCGCTTGGAGGTTTGCTAAGCCCCTCAAATTTAATAGGATTCCTCTGCCCCCACTCAAGCCAACCTGTTGTCTCCCATTCCCGTCTGCTGCGGTGACCAGTTCCATGTGGCTCTGGACACCTTTATACGGGCACCACTGACACCCTCTTGCCTCTGTCCACATGGGGTAGAGGGTGTGGGCAGAAACTGCTCAGCACCCAGGCCTGAGCACCTGGTCGTGTGGGGGAAGTGAACACCCCCGAGGCAGGGGCAGGAAAGGCTCAGTGCCCCCTCCCGCCTCCGCCCGCTCCAGGTGGTGGTTCTGAGAGCTGCTCATGACGCTCACCTCCACTTCGTCCTCTCTCAGACTCAAGTGCCAGTCACCAGGGTGGCCAGTGATGTCGCATGCCAGTGTTGGACACCCTGCCTCCGGGCTTCCTTCCCTCCTCCCTGTACAAGGTGTTGTCTTGGGTTCTGTTCTCCGGGGAACGCAAGCTAAGACCCAAGGACAGGAACCACTCAGAGCCCCCTTCCAGACAGGCCTGCTGCCCACCTGGGAGCAGTGTGTTCCGCCCACAGCCTCCAGCTGTTAGCTCTTTCAGCGTTCCAGCTAAGGTCCTATGTTCTGGGGAAGCCCTAGAAACAATGGAACAGGCAGGTCTCCTGCAACAGGCACACATTGTTCCCGAACCCACGGCAGGGCCAGGCGGGGGGAGGGGGTGCACGGGCTCCTTTGGGTCTGCGTCATAGCCTGAGGCTCCTCCACTCACGTGGGAAACTTCTTGCTTCTCCTTTCATGGGTGAGACCCCCCCCAACAAACTTCTGTGCCCCAGCTTCTCAGCATCTGCTTTTTATGTGATCCAACCTGAGGCAGTCCGATGAGGAGCTGAGGGGAGGGTGAGCCGGGCAGAGTGGGGTGGGAGAGTTTACACGGGATGGTGAGGATGACATTCAGTGTCCTGGTTTTCCAATGGGGCACTGGTCCAGCTGTGCCCAGAGAAGATGGAGGCCCGATTTTGAGCAGCGGGGATTTGGGTGTGTTGAAGGGAGGGAGGCAGGCAGGGCCGCCGGGGTAGGACTGCACCTGCCAGCTGAGGCTCTGTCTGGACCGCACCTGGGAGCACAGAGTCGCTCCGCCCGTCTCACAGAAAAGCAGAGCCTGTGAGAGGACGTGGCCGACCAGGAGGGGTGGACCCAGAGTGCGGTCGCTGCAGGTGAAACGCTGTGTGTCTTAAAGGAGGTGGCTCCTGGCTGAAATGTGTCTCTGCTTCTCCAGGACCTTACAGCAGATGGTCACCACTGCGCAGGCAGGATGCCTGTCACTGGGTGAAGGGAGCCCATGGACCTCCCCATGGTCCATCTCAGAGCAAGCTTTGTGCCAGCAGGTGTGGGACAGAAAACAGTTCCTGCACCAAGGAGGAATGACCATTGACAGATACAGGTGGTTTGTCACACCAAACTTGGGTGCCATATCCAGGGACCCTGTGGGTGCCAAAGAGGAGCCTTAAGAGGGCTTCCCTGAGGAGGTGACACTGGTCCTGAGACCTGCACAGCCAGGTGGAGGTGGCAGGGGTGCCAGAGGAGGACCCAGCAGGGCAGGGCCAAGATGGAGTGGAGTGGGTGGGCAGGGGGAGGTAAGGCTGGTGAAGGAGCTCAGACTTGCGGGGCGGGGGGGGGGTAGGGGGGGGTAGGAGGGGCCGAGACCATGGCAAAGGCTGAAAACTGGGTAGCGTTTTGATTTGTGTCCTGGAGGCTCCCCCTGGCAGCCTGCAGAATGAAAAGGTGTGAACCGGGCAAGGGGCAGGCAAGCAGGCAGCAGACAGCTGGAAACCTAGACCAGGCTGGGGCCGAGGGAAAGGAGTGGAGAGAGAGGAACGGGCAGTGGCGCCAAGACGTGGGGAGAGCCTGGGGGGGGGGGGGCAGAGGCGCACAAGAGCCAGTGTCTTCTTCCCGGCTTGGGTTTCGGCGGATACGAGAGTGTGGGAGACTTTTGTCTTGTGTCCAATAAATGCAGCCGCAGACGGGGAGAAAGCAAGACCGAGCACCTCTCAGTTTCAGAGTTAGTCTCCATCTTTTCTGGTTAGGCATCCACGGTGGGAAGTGGCTGGGAGAAGTGAGATTTAGCCTTCCAAGCAGGCAGCCAGGAAGGAAGGGGCCAGAAGTGCTTGCACGGGCTCATTTGCATTTCAAACAGCCAGTTTGTTTTATCTGCTAATTAGCATACTCACCCTCTGCTGAAATGAGTCCATTAAAGGAGACTCCGCTCCAGGCCCAGCTCCTCCTTTAAATATTTTTAAAGTGTATGATTAATACAGTTGCCCAGCGCTGCCTGGGACTGTGCTGGGGGTCAGGGGGCAGGTAAATGAAAGAAAACGGCTGCACTCAATGCTGACTGGCTGATTAATCACGGCCTCTTTTCAATAAACCAGGGCAGATGGCAGGAGCCAGCTACAGGCCCTCCTGGGAAATGAGGTCCTGCTGGCAGGGTGGGTAGGCACTGGAGGAGTCCCTGGAAGGAAGGTCCAGTTGGTGTCCCTGCAGACCTTGACCTCCACCCTGCTGCACTCTGAGGCAATTCTCAAGTTGAAGAGGGGCTGCGACTGCTGGGAAGACATAGCGAATCTCACCTAGCTGCTGGACCTCTCAGGGTCAAATCACATCAGCTTCAGAACAAGCCCACGCTAGGGCAGGGTGGTTGGGCATAGTGCAGGATCTGTACACATATTTTCCGTATTCTTCCAACAGCCCCGTTTTCCAGATGGGAATGTGAGGCTCATCAAGGTCAAGGCTCATCCATCCTGGAAGCCAGCTATACACAAGCATTCTCCCTGTCTGGTCCCACTCCGAAGCCTGCTTGTCACCCACCTCCTTCCGGAGCACCGTCCAACCCACGGCCCGGAAGGAAGGTCCTGGCTACCTGTCCTGCTGGCTCCGAGACACAGAAGCCATGGCTTCCCTGAGGTTGCTCAGCTCGCTCCACACTTGCGTGTGAAGGCTGAGAGCTGACATCTGCAGAGAAAGAAAACGGCAAGTGACCAGGCGCTGGGGTGGGGCGAACTCAGTGTTTGTGAAAGAAGGCCCAGCTGGTGAATTCGACCAGTGAGGGGAGCCCCATCAAAGGGTGCTTGAGGGAGGCAGGCAGGGCCAGGTCCTGTGGAGCCCTGTGGCTGGGGGAGGGCAAGAGAGGGGGCATAGCCCACGCACATCTTAGAGAGCTCCCTCCAGACCGTGGTCTGGAAGGAGACGAGCAAGCACGCAGATGGACCAGAAACATCACTACCGCTGTCCAGGCCAGCGGTGGCGGCCCGGACTGGGATGGAGGGGACTGTGCAGTGGATCGAGAAGGACACACCTCAGGGGACACTGGGAGGTCTTGCTATGGGTGCTGACATGAGGGAAGGAGAGATGCCAGGACCACTCCAGTGTGTGGCTTGGTAAGGGGCACCTGGGCACCCACGTTCCACTGATGGAGCTGGGCGGCAGGGGGTGCGACAACGGAAGGGGTGGTGTGAAGTCACGTTAGGTTCCTGCTCGTCCTCCACGTGTGGGTGGCAGAGGGCGGAGCAGAGAGAGTCATCGGCTGATGGTTGATATCGAAAGCCCTCAGGATGGAAGTGAGAGACAGGAGGTCAGGCGGGAGGCCGGGCGGGAGGGGGCACATTTAAGGTCGCAGAGACCAGAGGAGCTGGTGAAGGAGCGCTCACGGGAGCAGCCAGCGAAGTGGCAGGGAGGTCAGAAGAGTCGCGTTCCTTGTGTGCGGGCCTGCTCTCTGTCTGAAGGTGGACAATCTGAAACGGTGTGAGTAAAACAGCAGTCGTAAAAACCTGTGACCCGGGAGGGTCCCCACTGTCTCCTGAGTGACCGGAGAGGCTCGCTGTGCCTGGACTGTTTGTGTGACAGTGTGGCTTGAGCTGCACACCTGCTTCCCGTTCCAGAGGGTCTGCATCCTGGGCTGGGCCTGCCAGGGGTGCCCACGTGACCAGCCCCAGTGCGAGCCCTGAGTGGATCACAAGCTGCCCCGGCAGACGGCACTTCAGATGCTTCGTCACCACTTACTGCGGGGGGCGGAGCAAGTCCTGCGTGACTCTAGTGGCAGAAGCTCCAGGAAGCTTCTGTCCGGTTTCCTCCTGACTTTACCCCGTGTTCCTTTTCCCTTTGTTGGTTTGCTCTGTCTCCTTTTGCTGGGACAAAACCCCTCAGCCACAGGAACAACTCTGCGCTGAGTTCTCCTAGCAGTTCATCTCACCCGGGCGGGGGTGTCTCGGGAACCCCAGCACAGATGGGTCAAGTAAAGCCTTCTAGTAATGAAAGAAAGCCTGGAGCTGAGTGCTGACCTTCACTGCAGAGCCACTACCTTCTCTAAAGCCTAAGGAAGACATTTCTTCTTCAGGCCCTCTTCTTGGTCCCCTACTAGAATATTCTCCAAGGTCTCCGGATGCTTCCTGTTCTACCAAGCACAGGTCAGCCACCCTCCTCCAGGAAGCCCACTCTGGATGCTGGACTCTCCCCGATTGCCACCTGGGTTGGGTCTCATCCCTGGTTGCTCGGGCAGAACACTTACCTGGGAAGAGTCTGCACTGGCAGCATCCCGTGACCTGGGACAAACCACTCTTCCTGCCGCACCTCCTGGTACCGGTTTGTGAGGGGCGGGGGATGGCGGACCGGCCGCAAATGGGTGGTGGGTTTTGAAAGCCTCTGGGATGAAGTCCAGGGCTGGGGTGGGAAGCGCTGTGGCCCTAGAACTGGACCCTGGCCGTGTCACAAGACCTACGCGCCGTACCGCACCCCTTCTCTCACCAGGGGGCGCTGCTGGCCCAGCTGCTGGCCCCACCTCCCCACCCTTCCCAGCGCTCTGGGACACTTTTGGAGGGCCCGTTTGCAAACAGACTTTGGAAGTGCCACTTTGAGAAGTTCAATGTAGCTTTACTGTTGGGTTTCAGGACCAAGTCGGGAATCAGCCTGAGTCCTTTAGTATAGCCGGATGGTGGGAAGAGGTGGACTGGACCCTCCACGGCCATCTCTCTGTCAAGTTTGAACACCCTGTCCTCCATCCTGCCCCATGGGCTGGACTGAACCCAGCAGAGCCAGAACTGAAAGAGCACTTTTGGTAAAAAATGTAGTGAGCTTTGGGGACAAATTGGGCTGTTCTCGGGAGTGCAGGTGCTCAGCAGGGTGTGAGGGCACCTTTTTCACTCTCTACTTCTTGCTCTGGAGGTGGCACAGCTGGGGGAAGGGGGAGCCAGACCCACCAGGGCTGGAGCATGCCTCTGGGGTCCGTGGCCCTGCCTTGGCATTGCCCACACTGGCACACTCTCCTTCGAGGGGAGCAGTCAGAGCCTGTGGCAGAGGCTCAGTCTGCAAGTGCAGGCCCCTGGGGGAGGGTGTGCATGGGCTGGCTCCTAGCTGGCAGTGGACAGGCCACCGTGGGTAGAGCCCTTCCTCGGAGTCCACTTCATCAGGCCCAAACCTACCAGCCCCTAAGGGGCTTAAGGAGAGGAGGCGTGAAGCCAAGGAAGCCAGCACCCTTCGGAGATCCCTCGGCTGAGAGGGGGAGGTGGGGGCCCCAGAGGGCAGCTTGGAGGGGATGTGGGCTTGGTGGCAAGGATGAGCAGGCCTGGGGGTGTGGAGCGAGAACGCTCAGGAGGCTGATGGCCCGGAGAGAGGGATAGGTACCTGGGGCAGGGGGTGGGGACGTTAGCCTGCAGAGAAGAGAAGGGGTCTGGGAGGTCAAGAAGAGGTCCGAAGCCAGAATTTAGACCTGCTGTGATAAGAACAGGGAGCCACAGAAGCTACTTGAGCAAGGGGGTGGCGCAGGCAGGGAGGGGTACTGGGGTGGGGGATGGCTCAGGACAGGGAGGGCGGTGGAGGGGCAGGGTTGTTGACAGGAGCCTCTGCACACGCCTGGGGCAGATCTTTAACCCACGGACCCCTTGGTTCCAGCTCCTTTACCAAACTAACCTCAGAAGCCACCATCAAAACTCACACTTTCAAATGACATGAGAAAATGGCCACAGTATAAGCATGAGGGAAAACACTAGAAGGCTTTGAGAAAGCACATTATAACCTGTTTTGTAGGAAAAGGGTGTGAGTGTGAGTGTGAGTGTGAGTGTGAGTGTGAGTGTGAGTGTGAGGACATAACTGCTTACGTTGTTTTATGACGGAGATGTGTTTATGCTGCCCGCCCCCACTTCCTCTTCCTTTGCCCAACACTGTCTTTCCCCTCCCCTCCTGGGAGAATTTCTGCCGTGGCCTCCCCTGCCCCAGGGTATAAGGAGCTACTTTCTAGCTGCAAATGGTTTAGCCTTTGGGCTTTGTGGCCGTCTAAGTTCACTGGGAAAGGACAGCAGGGGTGGCAGGAAGGAACAGGGGCTGGAGGGGCTTCCCCAAACCAGAGGGTGTTCTCTGGGCCTGGGCTGCACTGGAGGCGTCAGCGGGGAGACCCAAAGGCCCCAGAGAAGTCCCCAGGTGTCACAGAAGCTTAAGGGGAAAAGGACAGAGTGTGGCCTTGCTGGAGGGCCTTGCTCTCAAGGTAGCTTCTGCATTGTCCCCGAAGCAGAGAGACCTGAGGCACCTGCGTGACATTTGCACACCCCTCACCCTTTCCTAACCAGCTGCCACCCTCTCCCCCTGTGTCACCAGCTCCTGGAGGCCAGATGGCACTGCCACCATGCTTCCAAGGTGCCGTTGTTGCTGGCCTGCTGAGGGGGGCGGGGAGACTGTGCAATGCCCGCCAGCACCCCCAGACCCCAAAGTGTGTTTAGGGTTCGTGTTCTTTCTAAGATTTAAGGACGTTCTATGCTTTTTTCACCCCTCTCCACCATCTCTTCCCCGTCCTGCTTCTCCTGTGGGGCTGCTATTCCCATAATGGCACCTACTCCCCCTGCGTCCTGATCACAGGATTTGTTCCAACCTCCTTTTTCAATCCTGATAACCAACAAGCCCTAAGATTTCAACCTCCAAATCTCTCACCGTCCCACACACTCTCTGTCTCTCTGTCTCTCTGACACTCCGGCTCCCTGTCCCCTGCATCTCCTATTCGTTTCCAGCTCGTGCTCACTGCGGTGCTCCTCTGTGGTCTCTCTGCCTCTCCTCTGGCTGCCCCCGCTGTGCAAGCCGCAGAGGAGAAAAGTATGGGACCGGGCCTCTCTATTGCAAAGGACTTTGATGACACTGTCCTTCCTGCCCACCAAAGCTTATGTGATACAACCCAAGTCCGTTTTTCTGCAGCTCAAAGCCCTCTGTGATGGGTCCTGGAATGGCAGAGTCAGCCCCTGCTTCTGTGGCAGACATGACTGATCAATCACCACACACTCCCTTGGCTAGTCCAGGATATGGCTTCCGGGTCGTCTTCAGGACAAAGTGTCAGTCACACCAAAACAGCTGATCCCAGTTGGCCATCTCGAATCCGCCCCGCGCCCCGCCGTCTCTGCTTCTCTCTCTTGCCCACCCCGTTCTCCCCCTGCTCAGCCCCATGGAATGCGTTGGCACCCTCCCATGGGGTAGCAGGACTAGCAACACAGGCGTGGGCAGTTGAAGGGTCGCCCTAAGGGATAGTGCATTCTCCAGGACTGTCAACAAGATGGCTTGTTACCATTCCTTCTCCTCGAAGCACTGCAAGGTGACCTCTGGTTGAGGGACATAATTAATCGGAAGCAATCCCACGTGGAGAGAGCTGGAGGAATAAGCACTCCGGCCTTGTTCTCCTGCCTCCCTCAAATCACACGCCTGGGCTCCCCACCGGTTTAGGTCAAATAAAGCTGGAGGGCCAGAGAACCCACTGCAGCTGACCGCACAGGGCAGAGCAGGGCTTAGGGTGGGCCTGGGGGTCAGGGGAAGGTTCCAGCCCACAGGAGGGCGCCCTGCTCGGCCCCACAGAGAAGAGATGGCAAGGCTAGTGGACGGGCCCTCCATGTGTGCCGTGTCCCAGGCCCCCATGCTTCTCCTCATGCGGTTCCATCTGCCGGGGAGACTGCCCTACCAGTCGCCTGCCCGCACCCCCAGAGCTCCAGTGCCTTGTTCACTTTTCGTCTGGGCCCCTCCGCCAGGCAGATGTCTGCACCGTAGGAAAGGTGGGGCCATCGCCCCCGTTTGTGGGACAAGGACCTAGAAACAGAGGGCATTTCTGACCCAGGATCCCCTATGCAGACCCTCAGCTCCGTCTTCAGTCAAATCTCTAACTTCCTGTCTCTCCCTGCTTGGCCTCCCAGCCATTCTTGTCCCAAAGAAGCAAAGGAGAGAGAAATCCGAAACCTGTGCCTCGCTGGTCGAGTGAGGGAAATTTCTTGGCTGTTTCATATTTTATCTAAAAAGGAGTCAAAATGTGCATTATAGTCCATAATATGTCCATCTTTGTTTTAAAAGGATGGTTGGATGCCTCCCAGCTTTGCAGGGAGCTGGCGCTCCAGAAACTGCGGGTTCTCTCTGGCACCCTCTTGTAGTTCTCTGGCTGGTGGGCAAAGCTCCGCCCAATCCCATCCCAAGGTCGCCCCTGCCCCCCGCCAGACCCGGTGCAGGAGAGCGGGTTTGGGGGGCACCCTTGCTGGCCTGCGGCAGGCAGACTTGCAGCAGGGCCTGAGGATCATTCTCTCCAGGTGCCTTTTCAGGACCTGTCCCCCCAGGTCAGTGACAAGTCACAGAACGGCTTGCAACCACATCTGGGGGTGTGAGTGGGTCGGCCCCGGGCAAGACGGACTCTAAACCAATTGACCTGTTGCTGGGCCTTTCTGTCCAGTGTGCTCACTTGGGCCTCTGAGAGCCTGCCTGACCCTTAGTCTCTTCTTTGGCTCCGCCTCCCTGCCTCTGTCCCTGTGACCTGCCTTTGGACAGCTGGCTCTGCCGGCAGAACATGAGTGCTCCCAATTCGTGCCAACTCCGCTTAATAAACACCTTGAGAATCTGGTACATGACATGGTCTGTCCTGGGCACTGGAGGTGTCAAGGTGGCCAGGACACGGTCCCTGCTCTCTGGTCCTCATATCTGTCTAGAGAGACTGGCAAGTGACAAGTAAATGACCCTACAATGTGCCAAGAGAGACCCTAAAATAGGTAGGTACACGGACAGAACAGAGGGGACAGATGTTAATGTGTTCGTGTATCAGGGACAGCTTCTTGTAGGAGGTGAGAGTGGAGCAGGGTTTTCAAGTGAGGTTACTGGCCTTATTCTATAGCTACGTGAGTGTTCATTTAGGACAATCGTTTCTCTCTCTTCACGGGCTGGCCTGGGCTGGGCCACGCCCTGTTTGGATCCCCGCCTGGGACTGGGCGGCACAGAGAAGAGAGGAGATACTGGCGGAGTTCACAGACGGGGCCGGCCCCGACCATGTTTACGTCTGCATTCCGTGTGGGATACCCGAGGAGGGTACCAGAGGCCAGGGCCACCGTCCTCTGGCTCTGCTGAGGGCAACGGCCTGAGAGTGGCACTGCCTGCCTTCCTCATTAGTGGGGTGGAAATTCCAGCCAGGTTCCCCACCTCACACCCCCGATAATCATAACGAACTGTAGCATCTCAGAGCCCAAAGCCCAGAGGTGGCCGGGGCACATTAACAAGGCCCTCCGCCAGCAGCAATATGCTGCTACAAAATAAAAGTGCGTCCCGAAGCCAAGCAGCGGCGCCCCGGTACATTTCCTGTCCTCACCTCAGCCAGCCTCATTAGTCTCACCCAAATGTGTTCCCCTAATGATGCTCCAGCAGAGGTGGGGGCCCGCATCCTTATGGTCTGGGCAGCCGGGGCGCCTAATCAAAAGTAATAATAAGAATTAAGAACAGCCTATTAGGCCCCTTCCCCCTGCCTCCCTGGCCCCCCACCCCCACCCCCATCACTGCAGTCTGTCCAAACTGGCTCAGGACCAGAAGTGCTGGGCCCTACGGCGACGCCCCAGATTTATTCTGAGCATGACGCCCTGGCAAATGGCGCCAACCCTCCTGCTCCCCTCCCACTAACGAACATCTGCTGGTGGTTCCTGGAAGTTCAAGGACTTGGGGAGGCGGCCTGGAGGTGGTGTAATCAGAAACCAAACACCGCTTCTACTCCGGAAAGCCACGAGCGAGCCCCGCTCTGTGCCTTCGGGTCCGTGTTCTTCCTCTGGGAACACCTTGCCTGGCCGCTTACCTGTGCACCCCGCCAAGGCCCCATTACCTGTGCACCCCGCCAAGCCCCCATTACCTGTGCACCCCGCCAAGCCCCCGTTACCTGTGCGCCCCGCCAAGGCCCCGTGGCCTCAACACTCAGCTCTGTGCACCTCATCTGGGTGTCTTTCCTAGCAGCCCAGGTCACCAGGCGGGCCCCTCCCTGGGCTCCCTATCACGTCTCTCATGGAGTTCTCTCTCATCATCTGTTCCTTGTTAGTCACCAAGGCCAAGGGCTCAGTACCAGGCATCGAGTCAGCCTCACACCACTTTGTTGAACGAATCCGTGTGAGGTATAGGGTGCTTGGAGAAGGACTTCCAGAAATAAACAGAACGCTAACATCTTTATGTCTTCCCTTTGGCTAAATGTTCACAGGCTCCAAGTTCAGCTCCTGGTGTTAGCCGGCTCAGGGGAGGTCACTGATGCTCTGCTTCCTGAAGCCATCACCACATTCTGCCTTTATGCACAAGAGAGACACAGCCAAAGGCTTAGCGCCGCCATGATGAGGGCCACTGCCCAGGGTCACCGCTGCCGCTGGAGGCTGGTGGTATTCCAGGCGTGGGGTGGCGGCACAGGTGGGGCGGAACAGCCCTGCCTTCTGTGGAATTCCTCTGTCTGCATGGGCTTTGAAGACTATCTGCAGACCTGTCTGACAACAGGAGATGGTGGGGTGGGGTGAGGACCCCTTTCACTTGGGGTATCTCAGTTGAAGGGGAAGGATTTAAATCTTTCCTTTAGCTGTCCGAGGGGACGGTGGTGGGGCGGGTTTGCTCTGTCTGGGTGTTGGTGGCCAGGACTGCAGATGACAGTGTCTTCGACGGCCTGACTGGGTGGCTGGCCCCCCGGTGCCAGGGGCCAGGCTAATCCCAGGAAACCAGAGGGCTCTCCGCTTGGAATGCCAGGTGTGGCAGGGACCCTCATTGTTTCTCTCCTTACAGGACGGTGCGTCCCGGGCAGATGCCTAGGATGCTTGCTCCTGCTCTCTCACCTCTGTGCAAGTCAGGAGGGGTACATACAAGTGCAGGCACACGCACAAACACACACTCAGAAAAACCCCAGGCACTGAAACAATTTTAAACAGCCACTATTATTCTATGGCAAGAAGACAAGAACCCTTCCAGAAGAACCTTCCAGAAGACAAGAACTTCATTCATTCACTGGTCCAGCAGGCATTTTCTGAGCATTTGCCCTAGGCCCAGGGGCTGATGCCACTCCAAACAAACTGCTCACTGTCTAGGCGGAGAGAGAGATAGACCTACCACAAACATACAAATCAAAGGATAGTTACAAACCGGGACAAGTGCAGTGGAAGAGAAATGCCAGTGTCACAAGAACGCTGGGCAGGGGCCTGGCCTGGCCTGAATCTGGGAAGGTGTCCCAGACAAAGGGGCATTTGAAGTGAGGGCTGAAAGATGTGCAGTTACCTGGGTGCGGGCACCAGGAAGAAGTGAGACTCCAGGAAGAGGGGACTGTCTGGGCTGAGGCCCTGGGGCTGGAGACTGATGGGATGGAGAAGGCAGTGGGCTAGGAGGCGTGGTGGGAGTGGAGCCAGGAAAGGGAGCGGGTGATGACAGAATGTGGGTGGGTATCATGGGGGCAGTGGTCAGGTTGCTGCTGTGGGGCAGGGAGCCGTAGGAAGGGGCGAGAGCAGATGCAGAGGATGAGTTAGGACTCTCTCTATGTGAGTTCTCTCCGTGTCGAGGGAGAGGCGAGGCGGCATTAAAAAACTTGCCGACGGTGATATTGCCAGTGGTGGGCGGTGGGCTGGCGAGGGGGGGGGGGGGTCAAGGAAAGGTGGAGTCAGGGATGCCCCGTCTGACTTACATGAGGGGGTCAGGGAAGGTGGAGCCCACCCAGGCCTCAGCAGCAGGTTGGCTGAGTGTTCTCTAGGTGGAGAGTCTGGCCTGTCACACCACCTGGCATCACCAGCACCGCAGCTCGGAGCTGGGGGCCAGGAAAGCTAGACAGGGCCCTGCAGAGCAAGTCAGGGGCCGCCGCTGGTCAGCCAGGCCAGGCTCCGGAAACATAGTTCCCAGCTCTCGCTCCTCCGTGTCACCTCTCACTGACCTCCAGGAGGGAGAGGAGCCTACCCCAAGGCAGTCCTGATTTCAGAACTCTTATAGGAAAGATGATCATTTTTTAGCTCAAATATGAGGGATATTCAAAATAAGCGGGGAACTGTGAATATAAACATGAACTGAGAGCTTGCAAGGGAATGAACACTAGCCCAGAATTATCCACGGGAAGTAGCTGATAACCCCCAGCTACTCCCTCCCCAGTGCAATGTCATCCAGGTGCTCCTGTGGCCTCCGGTAGCAGCCGCTCCAGCCTGAGGCAGGTCTGGCTTACCTCTTGGGGGAGGGGGGGGGGTAGCTCTCAAAGTGTGGTCCCTGATCGGCAGCACCTGGGAACTTGTTAGAAATGATCATTCTGGGCCCCCAACCAGACCTGCTGAATCAGTGGGGTCAGGCCCAGCAAGCTCTGTGTGTGTTGTATCGAGCTGAAATTCGTAAAACACAAAATTAACAGTTTTAAGGTGAACCACTCAGTGACGTTTGGTGAGCTAACAGTGTTTGCAGCCACCTGTCCTGTCTCTGGTTCCAAAACAGTTTCATCAGCCCAAGGGAAACCTGTACCTGTCGCGCGATTACCTCCCCCCTCCCCCCAACCCCCCACCCCCGGGTTCTCCCTCCGCCAGCCCCTGGTGCCCAGCAATCCCTCTTCTGTCTCTGCGGGTGTGCTCGTTCTGGACATTTCATCCCAGTGGGTCCCACACTGGGCGGCGTCCCATGTCGGCTTCTCTCTCTCAGCATCACATCTGTGGAATTCGTCCACGCCGTTCGCACATTGGTACCGGACTTCTTTGTGTGGCCGAATAATATTCCACTGCATGGATGGACCACACAAATCCGTGTTTTAACAACCCTGCAGGTGATTCTGATTACCCTCAAGTCAGAGAAACGCCTCCCAGCAGTGCTGGGCGCTGAGCCCCTGGGGGGCACTCTCTCCGGAGCTGTCGCTCCGGTCCCCCGCCACCCACCCGCCACAGACACCTGCAGAGGCCTCACCCGCTGCTGCGAAGGACGTGGGACCCGATCTGCACGCCCGCTCAGCATTCCCGCAGAGCTGCGCTCACGGACATTTCGGATGGATCATGATTCGAGCTTAAATGTAGTAAAAATGCATCCTTTGGAAGTGTTCTCCTTGGTCAGATCGCTTATCAGCTCAGTGCGGCTGCTGCTGCTACCTTTCCCCCCAAACCAGGTGGGCAGCTTAGTGCCAGGACAAGGCGGCAGGAGGGGGCGATCCCCAGGCTTTGGTGCCTCTGCTGTGGGTTTGAAGCCCGGCTCCGTCACTGGCGGGTCTGGGTGACTCTGGCCAGTGCTCTACCCTCTCTAAGACGCGAAGGGCTGTGACGAGGGTGAGCAAAGACACCCGGAACCAGGCTCAGTGAAGAAACTGTTATTTGAAGGACCCTGTGAAATTGCCATCCTTGCAGCCTGAACAAAGTCGAATGTGGCTGGGGACAAACCCGTGTGGGTTAAGGAGCTGGCGTTTTGTTCTGAATTCAGCGGCAGCCGTGGGAGGGCTTCAGGCAAACGAGTGACAAGAGCGGATGCATTTTGTTCAAGGACCCTTCGGCTTCTGTGGGGAGAATAGATCAGGGATGCCACTCCCTTTCCCTCAGGTCACTGGCAGCCCTCACCCCACCCACAGCGTCACTGGACCTCCCAAGAGTCTGAGTCTGGGGCACAACCCGGCGGAGACCCTCGTGGGTCCTGATCTCACTGAGCTGGCCGCTGACTTTGTGAGGCGAGTGCTGCCCTGATCTCCATTCTGCAGATGAGAAGACTGAGGTCTCAGGGAACACATTCAGACCCGTCTGCCTGCTGACCCCTTGCTCTTCTCTGCCGGCACTCTGCCCCGGGACGTGACGTTGGAAGATGGCACCCAGCACCTCTGGTCTAGGACACTGGTACCCCAGACTCTGCCTCCAAAGTGGGACAGCCTGGCACTCCAGTTACTGGGGCGTGAGTAGGTTACCTGGTCATACGACAGAGGAAGATCTGGCAGCCAGGGATCCCCTCAGGCGCTTCCATAGCAGTCTGTTAAGCACTTCAGGGTGTGAACCCCATCCTGACACACACCAGCTGTGTGACCTTGGCCAAGCCACTTAAACGTTCTGAGCCCCAACTTCTTCACCTGCAAAGATGAAATAGCAGTGGCATCTGTCCCTGGGGGTCATTAGACAAAACACCCTGTTTTCTGCTCCAAAAGCCTGGCGGCCATGCAGGGTCACCCCCTCCTGCCTGCCACCTATCCCAGTTCGCAGCTGCTTCCAGGCTGTCCCGGCTGATGTTCCTCACTGCTCACCCAGCTAAGGTTTCTCACTCAAGGAGAGAAAGGCCTGGACTGGAGGAGACCGACCCCTCACCTCAGGCAGGCAGCCCCTTCGCCCTAGCAGCCAGGTGAAGGGCAGCCATTGACTCGAAGGGGAAATTATCCTGCCCACTGTCCTCGGAACCTCGAGGAAGCTGGTGACACACGGAGTGTGGACATTAATGCAATCGAAGGGTAATTCAATCACTTTATAGAAGTTGATCTGTCCTTTTTATTACAATTACTGTCGGCTAGGGTGTTTCGTTCCATCATGGAGAATAAACATCATTTATCATACTTGTAAAGATTAGCCCCCGACAGCTACGGCTCTTGCTTTGCATAAATGTGTATTAATGTCGGCCCTGCCTGCAGTGTGGGGAGAGGTCTATATTTCACAAGACTGATTAGGCCCTGTCACCACTGCTTTAAGTAATGTCTTATCATGACTGATACACCCCGACTGCAAAACAGCAGCCAGGGGAGTGGGGGCTGCTCCTGGCAATTGATGGTGGCATTGGAATGAAAAGCAGGCTTAGGAAAGTGGCATCTGCTTCCTTCAGACCTGAGCCCATCCCTGATGCTGGGCACTGCCCTTGCCCCAAGGCCCCTGCCCAAGAAGCAAACACTGCCCATGAGGGTGTCAAGGCTGGCCTACTCACTACTTCTGAGCCCCCGGTGCCCTGCCCAGCCCTGAGTGTCCCCCTCTGAGTCCCCATTAAGGCTCTCTCTCTCCTTTCCTCTTTGGGGTGACTCATCCACCAGGCTTTCTCTCTCAGTAGCCCCTTTGCATTGATTCCCTATGGCCTCCTCTCTTTCTCTTTCTGCCCACGCTGGGGGCCTGGCCACCACTGCTGATGCCCACGTCTGTCTCCAGCCCAGGCCTCTCTCCTGGGCTCAGCCTGGTGTCCACGCTCCCATACCCAGACTTCCACCATGGCGCTAATCTACTTCTTCTGCCCTCCCAACGGCCCTCCGCATCTGCTCTCCACTCTGTGGACCCACTGAACAGCAATGTGGTCACTGCACTCCAGGGACTCCACATTGTTCATGGGACAATATCCAAGCTCCTCGTAATCAGTCTTTTTGGCCCTAGGGACCAGCCACAGCCTCTTCCCCTCCTCCCACTGAGAGACCCTCCTGCCCCAGCCACACCTGGCACATCCCCACCCTGTGATCTCATGCACTCCCTCTGGACCAGATTTGGTACCTTCACCCCGTACCAGCCACTGAACCTTGCTCCTGCTCACAATCATGGCCTCCACAGCCCCCTCCCGAGCCAGGAGAGGTGGCCCTTGTGAGCCTCCAACTCTGGCACAATTCAGCCTTTCCCCCAATTGACATCATGAAGCAGGATTTTGGACAGAAAATGTGGAGGAAGGACTGACTTTCCAGGGCTCACACTTACTTACTCTGCAAGTCAAAATGCAGGTGCAGAGAAACACTCACATTGTTAGTGGTTTTATTATAATATTTGTATTACATTTGTGAATTCATTGGGTCTCAGAGTTCCAAAAGGACTGTAAGGAGTTTATACTCAGTTTTATGTGTCTCTATTTAAGAAAAATTATAGTAAATATAATTAAGGCACTAGAATTTTCTAAGTGAAGCTGTTCATTACTGAGAGGGCAGGGATTTTGTTTGTACTGGCCCCCTGTATCCTGGTACCTCCTTCAATACCTGGCACATAGGAGGTGCTCAGCTCACTGAATATCTGTGAGACGAGGAGATGAAGTGGTGACAAAGAAGGTGTCTATCTAGATGGGGGACCAGAATCTTGGAAGCACAAAGTAGATGCCATGTGACTATTTGCCAAGTGAATAAATCATTGAATAAATGAGCAACTGCATGAACAAGTGAATGGAGGACTACTCAGAGCCACTGGGAGCATGGATTGAGGCAGGTGGGAGCAAGGTGCCTGTCCCCATCTAGACAACTCCTGAAACATGAGGCTGCAGCTTGCTTGGCTTGGGCCTGGACCCAGACACCCTCCAGGGTCTGCACCTGCCTTGCTGTCCGAGACCCATCTGGTCCTCTTCATCCCTCCATGCCGTTCTCTTCCCAATCCCATGGGCCTCCTGCCGTCTTCTCCTGCTGACTCTCAGGAAGGGTCAGGGTCTGTTCACCAGACTTTCTCCACCTTAGATGGCAGTAGGGAGGGGCTTTATTAAGATTCACACACCATACAGTTCATCCACTTAGAATGTATACTTCACAGCAATGGCTTTTAGTACAGTCACAGGTATGTACAACCATCGCTACAGCCAAGCCTAAAACATTTCACCACCTCAGAAAGAAACTCTGTACCCTTCAGCCATCGAGCCCTATCTCTCTAATCCCCATTCCCCCACCCCTTACAACCACTAAAATATTTTCTATTTCTATAGAATTCCCTATGACAAATTTTCATATAAATGAGATTTGAAAATCCCTCCTCTACCTCTTGCTTCTTCACATTCTTCCCTTTCTCTTTTCCTCTTCCTCCTGCCTGTCTGCCTAGAATGTGGACATGAGGCTGGAGGGGCAGCAGCTATTTTATGACCATGAGGCAACTTCAGGATGAAAGCAAAACTCTGGGGACAGTGGAGCAGAAAGCTAGAAGGTGCCTGTCATCTCATTTATAACATAGCAGAGCCTACAGGCTAGATCTGGACTTTCTACCTCCAGATTCCATGTTACGTGAAAAAACAAAACAAATAAGAAAAGCTGGACCTGGCTGGTGTGGTTCAGTGGACTAAGCATAGGCCTACAAAGCAAAGAGTCCCTGGGTCAATTCCTCGGTGGCACATTCCTGGGTTGAGGTTGCAGTCCAGGTCCCCAGTGTGGGGTGTGTGAGAGACAACCACACACTGAGGTTTCTCTTAAGGCGCCAAGACAACAAAAATGGTCCAAATGAAAGAACAGATCAAAGCTCCAGAAAAAATAGAACTAAGTGATGAAGAGATAGCCAACCTATCAGATGCACAGTTCAAAACACTGGTAATCAGGATGCTCACAGATTTGGTTGAATATGGTCACAAATTAGATGAACAAATGAAGGCTATGCTAAGTGAAATACAGGAAAATGTACAGGGAACCAACAATGATGGGAAGGAAACCAGGACTCAAATCAATGGTGTGGACCAGAAGAAAGAAAGAAACATTCAACCAGAACACAATGGAGAAACAAGAATTCGAAAAAACGAGGAGAGGGTTAGGAACCTCCAGGATGTCTTTAAACCTTCCAACATTCGAATCATAGGGGTGCCAGAAGGAGAAGAGGAAGTACAAAAAATTGAAAACTTATTTGAACAAATAATGAAGGAGAACTTCCCCAAGCTGGCAAAGGAAATATACTTCCAGGGAGTCCAGGAAGCTTAGAGAGTCCCAAAGAAGTTGGACCCAAGGAGGAACACACCAAGACACATTATAATTACATTACCCAAGATGAAAGATAAAGAGAGAATCTTAAAAACAGCAAAAGAAAAGGAGACAGTAACCTACAAAGGAGTGCCCATCAGACTGTCAGCTGATTTCTCCAAAGAAACCTTACAGGCGAGAAGGGGCTGGCAAGAAGTATTCCAAGTCATGAAAGCCAAGGACCTACATCCAAAATTACTCTATCCAGCAAAGCTATGATTTAGAATGGAAGGGCAGATAAAGTGCTTCCCAGATAAGGTCAAGTTCAAGGAGTTCATCATCACCAAGCCCTTATTATATGAAATGTTAAAGGGACATATCTAAGAAAAAGAAGATAAAAAATAGGAACAGTAAAATGACAACAAACTCAGTTATCAACAACTGAACCTAAAACAAAAACAAAAACAAAACCAAAAACAAACTAAGCAAACAACTAGAACAGGAACAGAATCATAGAAATGGAGATCACATGGAGGGTTATCAGTGGGGAAGTGTTAGACAGAGAGAGGGGGAAAAGGTACAGGGAATAAGAAGCATAAATGGTAGGTAGAAGATAGA
>VMDR010008815.1:0-35320 GCA_007922815.1 Macrotus californicus | reverse complement strand
TAGTAGAAAGGTTACATTTATTTATAGTTGTAGTCATACAAAAAAAGCTATATAACCACCCACATTATTTCAGCCACTTGATATTCTCCTCCGTAACTCCAAGGAAACTCTGAGTCAGAAAACTAAATGGCCTGCCTGAGGGTATTTAAATCCTGGTCTTTCAACTGTAAGTCATTAGCACACTGAATCACATGCGAATTATAAAATGTTTTCTCAGTAAACTTTCCATTGGAAAAACACGTTGCTAGTATTTTGTGGGCACGCTAAAATGAATCGACTCTGAGTCAGTTCGTTGTGTTGGAGTTCTGCTATGACCTTTGTGAGCTGTGAGACTGGAGCAAGTCACTTGAATTCTTTGAGCCTCAGTTCCTTCATTTTAAAAGTGAGGTTGACAAGATTTATCTTGCACAGTAAAAGTAAAGTATTTCATATCATCATGAGGCCACAGCAAAGATGAAACATTAGTAACCGTTTTTGTAAAATTTAAGTTTAAGCATAGCCTTAAAAATAAATGCACGCATTCCTTAATAATGCTTCTGCTTTTAGGGATTCGTCATGCGCTCAGTTTCGCTAGTGAGGGGCCAAGTTTGGATTATGCCGTGTGCTAGGGCTAGCACAAGCCTCAATAAATATATGTGGAAAATTGCTGAAAATGACTCAATTGGTTTTTACAACTGAAATTTTAGTTACTTTCATCTTTAGGGTTTCTAATGAGCCTTGAGGCCAAACTATCAAGATGCAGAAGAGAATTTTTTCCTTTATGTTTCCAGTATCTCAGAGCACAATAGAATTCTTTCTAGTGACAGGAAATGACGCCACCTAGAAACCTGGATTTACAAAATGGAATGAAGAACACTGGAAATGGCAAAACGTGCATGAAAGTATACTTTCCCTTTCTCAGTTTCTGTAAAAGATAATTGATTCTTTAAAGCAAAAGTGGAAACAATGCATTATGATGTTTATTACATAAGTACAAATAAATGTACGAAGTCAGTAGAACAAAAGGCAGAGGTGTATGAGTGCACGTGTGCATGTGTAAATTCTCTATGTCACATGTGAAGTGGCACATGTGTGGCAATTGGAACAATGCCTGTTGTAACCCACATAATGCCCACAGTAAAGGAACTATAAACTCAGTATTCACAGAAAACAAAGGGGGAGAGAAAAAGAGTAAATAAATAAACACTTGGTTCATCCAGAATATGGCAGGAGAGGGGAACAAAATCAATGAAACAAATTAATAAGAACAACATGATAAGCATATACATTACATGTAAACAAACAAAATATTCCTGTTGAAAAGCAGAGACTGTCGATGCTCAAAAAGAAGTAAAACCTACCATGTGCTTTTTACAACAGATATATTTGAAATGTAAAGAATCAGAGATTCAACTAGAAGAAGAGAAACAAAATGACATAGAATCATGGAAGAAATAATATAAGTCTCACTCAAACTCAGAAAACAGGATGACAAAAGATCTCCCGACTCCTTCTATGAGACCAACATATTCATAATACCAAAAGCAGATAAAACATTTCAAGAAAGTAAAATTATAGGTCAATATCTTTTTGTTCAGATGTCCTAGGCAAAATATTAGTATATCAAATCTAGTAATATATGAGAAGGAATCGAGCCCAAGTGGGAATCACCCTGGCATAGCTTAACTTTCCAAAACCAAAGCAATCAACCACACGGACAGCACGCATATAAAATTCCGGCAGGGTGTTCAACCTTCTGGCATCTCTGGGCCACACTGCACGAAGAGTTGTCTTGGGCCACACATTAAGTACACAATCACTGACAAAAACTGATGAGCAAAAAAAAATAAAAAGGTTTTAAGTACATTTATGATTCTGTGTTGGGCCACATTCATAGCCACCCTGGGTCGCGTGTGGCCCGGCAGGCCGCGGGTTGGACACCGTGTAAGGGTAAGGTAAGGTTGAAATTTGACTCAGGAGAGTTATGCACATTTTTCTGAAGTGAAAAATCTATTCTATATCCCACCGAGGTTAGGGTATACAGGTTTGCACTTTGGAAAACTCAGACTATAAACTGAAGACCTCTGCGTTCACCCTGTATAAATTGTACATCAACGCTCAGCCCTATTCAGCAAGCTATGCTGTTACCTAGTCTTTAACATTTCGGACGGTCTGTCCGTGGTAGAATGAATACGCTAGTCTGTTTCATAAACTCTTCATATGGACCTGTTTCTTCTGAATAATAGAGGAATGTTTTTTTCCCAAATTGGTTAATTTCTTAGAGCCTTAATTTTTTTATTCTGCAAGTTGGGCAAGATTTTGAGAAACCATGTGGTTGCATTAGGGTAAAGTCAAGTATCACAACAGAAAGCCACTGCTCTCTGCTTCTCCCTCCCCGGTGCCATTAAGATGCAGCTAGGATGGCCTTGCACATGTGTGCCTGACACTGAGGGTCTCCACTAATCATTCGAGGCCTGTCTCAGAGTCCACTCCCCCAGGCAGTCCTCTCTGTCAGAGTCCCAGTTCACACCAGTAACTATTTGTACGAAGGTCTTAGTCCCAGTTAGAGTCCCATTTGTATTAATATTTTTATGAATATTTCTCTTTGAATTCTCTTCTGCTAAACTATGGCATTTGGAGTATGCTAGTACTGAGTTACACACTGCACAGTCTTTCATGGTCTTTATTGGTTCTATTTCTGTTTTTTTAATTACACTTGACATTCAGTATTACTTTATATTAGTTTCAGGTGTATGGTAGCATGGTTAGGCATTTATATAATTTACGAAGTCTAATTCTTACCTGTCCCCATGTATAGTTAATACTATATTACTAACTATATTCCCTTCGCTGTGACTGTTTTGTAACTGCCAGTTTGTACTTCTTGATCCCTTCCCCTTTCTCACTCAGTCCCCGCCCTTGCCCCCCCCCCTACCCCGGGGACCATAAGTCTGTCCTCTTCCTCTTGTCTAGAGAAGGGACCCATGTGGTAGGACAAAGTCTGCCAGGTGGAGGCGCAAGCCCTTCTCCAACTCTGCACATTCACCAGCCTCTGTGCTGGGAACGCCCCTTCACATCTAAAAATTTTCCAGCCCCAGGGATGAAATGAGAAAGTTCCATTAGATACTCTGAGCTGAGCTGCCTTTCAGCACCGAGATTTTACTGGCCCCTTGGGAGCCTCTTACACCGGGCTGTCAAGAAGCACATAGGAGCCACAGAAGACTGTCAGGCTCGTTAAACTCTGCTCAGTGGCTGATTCTTTCCCAAGAGGACCACAGGCTCTGGGGCAGCCAGAGTACACAGGGATAAGCTTCAGGGTTAGAATTGGATCAAGAAGCCCCTAATCCTCATGAGGACAAAAATGACCTTCCTTATGACCTTGAGAATCGTTTACTCCTATATTTAAAATCAGTAATAAGAGTTCATTCCAATTTAGTCTACTATGTTTGCCTTCTTAGGGAAGCCAATTTACTAGATTGATAGAAGGAATAAACTGGTTTAGAAAATAACAGATTTTCCCAGCATTGACAGATGCCCAAGTTTGGAAGTTCAAGGGAGAGCCAGTCAGAAAAGGACCTAGACTGATCACAAGTTTATGCGACTTGTGAGATGCACTACCCATGGGACGTGGTCCCGAAAAATCACCTTTGTGTTTTTTTGACTATGTACCATATGAAGGAAGAGCCCCTGGCAGGTGAGTGAGAACTGTTCGAAACAAAGGTTGAGTCGGGAAAACAGGCAGCGTCTGGTGCAGGGAAAGAATCGTAGACCCGAATAGCCAGAGGACAGCATAAGATTACTTCAGTAAAAATCTTTACGTTGTAAGAATTCAGCCTTTCTTCAGACAAACACTCACACACATAGATACGCATAGGCACAGGTGGAATATTGGCGTCTGTAACACTGCCTCAAATCTCACTTCACCTGGTGATTCCATGCTACGTCTTGATTGGTTAGCGCTGACCTTTCTTTCCTTGAGTGGTAGGCTAGAGCCATCATGAAAGTCAATTGTTAAATTTTCTGGAATTTTGCAAACTAGTTATTGAACACAGCCATTATTAAACATGTAGTTATATACACTTAACAATGATCTAAATTTTAACACATTGTGTTCAAAACAGAGATGCACATTCAGACTTATTGTTTCCTAGGTATTTTATTGTGTTTCAATATTTTCTGCACTGCCACGTGTCTGTAGGGTGGAAGTGTTAGTATATGAGGTGACAGCTGCATTGACTCCGCATTCAACAACATCTCAGTGAACTCAGCCGTGGTAGGAGTATTTACACCACAGGAATTGGAAAATGCTTCATATCAGAGCCCGGTTTATTGTTGTGTTGATTAAGAAAGTACAGGGTGAAATGTTAATGATGCAGATTAAATTTAAACGTGTGTTGAGTTTGTAACTATTACCTTGTGATTAGCATAGAACATTGAGGAAATATTCATCCAGTACTAGAAAACTCAAGTCAGCAGAGAAGAACAGGTACAATTATGACATACACCTTTGTTTTCTTGAATTTCATTTCGCTTGTTACTATAAATGACAACATTGCCCAACATTTATGTTGGAACTACATTCTTTTGTCAGTGATGGGAGCAACTCATTTGCTCAAGTGAATAGCAAACATTTATTTGCATTTGATTTGGTGACACTGTGTTGGCAGTGAAATTTTAAAAGCTTAAAGTAGATTTTGTAAGAAATAGCTGGTCATGCTTACCTTACAGGTATATGGAAGGTATGGTATATTATGGTACATTTTATGACACGTGAACTCTGTGCTCCACATTCTTCGTATCTGTACAGTTTATGATACATTTATACAACATAGATAACATTTTCCTGATAAGCTGGGTGCCAACACAGCACTGCTGCACTCTCCTCCCTAAAGTCCTGCCTTCTCCAGCCTTTCCATTCCAGCCGTTTTACACAGTCCAGCTCTTCCCCACACGTTGGTTTATTCATTCCTGCTCTTCTGAACTGAATCATGCTCCCGCTGTTTTCTCCATTGGCCACTCGTTCTGTTCTCTCAACGCCACGTGTGCTTCCCTACTTGGGAGCTCATGTGCTCTTGTCCAGACAGCTGCAGTGGCTGCCCGCCTAGGGCTCTGTCTCGGGTCTTGTGTCAGTTCACACAGGGCTCCCTCTTGAAGCCTGGGCGATCTTCCCAAGTTACTAACAATGTCATCAACCTCCTTTGTTTAAATCTTCAGATTTCCCCTTTGAAGTAGTGCCCACGTTCTCAACACAGCGTCCTCTTCTCCGGGTGTATTATCTGCCGTACCTGGACTTCAAATAGTCAGCCTTGGGTTCCCCTGGTCCTTTCAAGAAAATGGCTTAGAAGGAGGCAGGACCAGAGGTTTTCAGGTACTCTGCATCAGATAATTTCTAAATACCTCCTTATTTTAAAGAAATAATGTTATCTCTATCCACTTACCTTTATCTCTAAGGTCAAAAGCACCAAGACTAGCAGACTTCCTTTTGGAATTTATTGTCTGCCAGGGTATGTTTCTGTTTATATCTCAGCTCTCCTTCCCTGTGTGATGTGAGCATACACTGAGTGGTTGATGAGTCACAGAACATGAAGCAAAACTGCTTATCTAATAGCCACAGACTGTGCCTCTCCCCGCTCCCCAGACTAATTGCCAGATGAGCTCTGCTCCTAATCCAGGTGGTATGCAGGTGAGTAGCTAGGAATCTCCCATGTGTTGAGCAGTGGGATTGGATGAGTGGAGAAGGGGGCTAGCCAGATGGGGGGAGAGGCAGGTTTTGTGGGAACAGAGACTGCTAGAGGGATAGTGAACAGGCAACTCTGCCGTAAACACCTTATTATCATAGGTCAAAGGATGTTCGTCCTCGTGGTCTCAGTTTCCCCACGTAGAACATTAAGAATTTTGAATTCTTGCCCATAGCATCTGTTACCTCCACCAATTACCCTACTTCATAACAGTATTAGGACCAGTGGTGAGTGGCAAAGACCAGGACCAACTGAGGTGTGTTCAGGCACTGTCTGAGTGCTCTGCGTGTATTGCCTCCCTTAACCCTGGTAACAGCCCCCTAAGCAGCCGCCATTTTTCATTGGTGTTTTTCCAGAGGATGTCACCAAGAATTGGGAGGTTGAACACACTGACTACATCGGCAGGGCTGGCGCTGTGCAGTCTGAGTCCATGTAAACCTGCTGGTTTCAAACCACTGGCCCCTACCCCAGATACCAGTCCACACTCACAGGCACATTTAATAACTCTTCTAATTTTAGGACTCCCTTCAGATAATTCTTAATGCAAAAATTTCTCAAACACTTATGGGCCACCAACTTCGGGACAGCCATTTGGCCACAGTGAAGTGCAAACATTCTCTGGTAACTCCCCCAGCCCTCTGAGACGGAAAGGCCCACCCCTTCCCTGTGCCACACAGATTCTGTGCTCCCTGCCTTCATGGAGAGGACTTTGTGCTTTTGTTTACCTGACATCCTTTTCAGGGAAGGCTTTGTCTCTCCCGCTCACTTCTGACCCTAGTACCTTGTGCACTGCTCTGTTCTTTGTAGAGACTCAATAAACCTGTGATTGAATGAGTCCACGCTCCCGTCTGAATGGAGGGAAATTAGGCAGTTGATAATAAACGATGCTATCACAGTGATGCTATCACAGTGTCTTCACCAGGGCCTGGAATCTAGATCACACTGCCTTAGAGCGATCTCTCTCCCAAAGGCTGCTACTTAACATGCAAAGGCGTCACCTTGCTGGGCTTTTGTGTGAAGCTACTAGAAACTGGTAACACCTTAGCAAACATCCTGTCTTAGAGCAGCCACTTAAGGACACAGGGAGGGAAAAAGTAGGCTTACAGTTGTTTGTATGGGAAATAATAAAGTAAGTAACAATGCAAAAAAACAAAACAAAACACTGTGTTTCACATGCTCACAACATAAACCTACTTTTGCCCTGCCCTGATCATGGAGAAGGGCCCTCAGGAACTGAGAGACAAAACTGGGGTAAGGAAATGATTTAAAAGAAACTGAAATTGGAAAAAAAATTTACTCCAACTTTCATAAAGCACCTCCTTTGTTGTCTGCTCACAATAATGTAATAGATAGATGCGGCACTAGTCACTGAGGACGGAAGAAGAGTCACAGCTTTGGCTTTCTACCCAGTCCAGGGAGAGGCAGACAGGGAGCTTGGTGACTGTAATGCAGCGTAATAATACATGTTCTGCACCAGGCTCTCAGGGGAGCGCGCGGCAAGAATGCTTCAGGTCAGTAATGCTGTCAGGAGAGAATGTACAAATCGGAGGAGAAAATTGCCAGTTGGAGGCAGGAGAAAGAACATTCCTGACACCGGAAAGTGGATGTTTGTGACTGCTAAGAGCCTGTAATGAGGTTGTGCGTGTGGAAGACCTGGCAGGCTGCAAGTTGCTGTGCACGGGCTGGGAAATCACATGGCCCCATAAGCATGGTGCGCTCATGTATGTTCACAGTGTATTTACCGAAACATTGGAGTAGTGCCCCTGCTGCCCGGGGCACTGTAGTATTAAGTGAAATGACAGATGGGAAAGCATTTGCCAAACCCTGTGATGCGAGAGGAAAGTAGGATAGGTGTTAGCACTGGGAGTACACAGGAGAACACTCAGTTCCCTGACCCGATGGCAGCCCCGTGGGGTCCTGCTGCCTTCACCCTCACCCGCCGCACTGAGCCCCCAGCCTTGTTTTGTCCTTGCATCAAGAGAGCTTTTCTGTTTGACTTCTTACCTTTTCCTTACCCTTTCTGTTTTTCCTTCTTCCCATTTCCTTCTTTCCCCCTTTGACTTCCAGATATTTCCTTAGCTTATGTATAAACCCACACCTCCCTGACCTGGGATGGGAGCTCCAGAAAGACTGAGGCATTGCTCCCCTTATTAACTGTTACATCCTGAGCATCTCACGGAATGTTTGTGTCTCAGTAAACAGTGGATGAATCTAGGAGTAAATAAGTGGAAGCACTGATATAACCTTTGTGATTGGAGGGCCAGCTGAGTAAATAGGGTACTGAAGAAAGGCTTTCCAACCATCTGATGTAAGGGTGCAGTGCCTTGTCTTTTCGGTTAAGAACCGTGAACGACTCTACATAAACAGGGTCATTTTCGATTGGGGCTAACTGGTGCTTTAAGAATAGGAGACACGTCGGTTTTCCTACACAACAGAAATGCTAGCATTTGAAATCACTGCCTCAGCAAAATATTTCATCTATTCTACGTGCTGTGGACAGAAACATAATTGTTCTTCAACTGTATTTTTCTATTTCCTAAGAAGTTCTTTGCCTCTTCCTTTTTAAAAGGAGAAACCAGTTTTAAAGCCAAATCCCCTTTTTCCTCAGGTATCTCGTCTTTGAGACTTGAGTGTGGACAGATTATTCCTGCTGGTATCAAACATCCTCCCTGTGATCTATTGATGCACTTATCTCTGTCAGGGCGCAGAGACCTGATACCCAAGTCTCCAAACCTCTTGCCGTGGAACCCTTCATTGACCTTCCCTCAGATTGCCCACCATGCTCCTGTCTGTCCATTCCCCAATAGTGCTCCCTTCTCCACTCAAATGTCAGGTGGAATTCATTCCAAAGGATTGTTTTCTAGACTTCTTACTCTTTTCCAATTCACTTCTGTTAGAAAGGGGCGAGGGATAGAGGCTGGAGGAACCAGATGATCACATCCAAATGCCTTTATTTGATGCTGCACTTGCAGGCGGGCTGAGTCAGGTGCAGACTGCAGCCCTGGGGGGAGGCAGGAATGGGGTTTTTAAAAGAAAAAGTGAGGGCTTTGTGGGGTGATAGGGGAGGGGTTAGTCTCTTGTTCTTCCAGGCAGGTGCCTCAGGGTTCCAGGATGTGAGCCAGGACAATGGGTTAGGTAAAGGGCGGGCTGTTCTCAGGTACAGGAGGGTCAGTGTGACCACCCGTCATTGTGGCTGGTGCCAGGTGTCTATTGTGCGTAGTGGGAGAGAGTTTTGATGGAGCCTCGAGCTATCAGGAGAGTTGGGACAACTGAGTCATGTGCAGTCCAGCGGGTTGGGAAACTGGCCTGACTGGGTTAGGAGCAGTCTGGGGGGGCTGGGAACTGGGCTGACCCTTTCAATTTCCTTTCTTTTTCTGATGGCGTCATGGAGTACCAGCTCTCAGTCACTGGAACAGGCAACTGATCACCACAGTGCCATCCTGGTGGCCTTTCCAAGTGCATCTGCGCTTGTGGTAAGGGAGGGACCTCATCCACCTCAAAGGGCAGAGCAAGTCAGCAGCTCATTGGGAGGGGTGGTTAAAGAGAAAGAAGACATTATGCAAATCCACACATTTGTAACACATAGGGATTAAGGCAGGAATGGCAGCCATTGCTTCACAACTCTCACAGGTTCTCAGTGAAATCCCCCTCCTACCATAAACAGACCCTGGTCACTCGAGGGCAGAGTGCACTCAGGCCCCATGCATTCCCAGAACAGAAGGTCTACGGCAACTTTTCTCCTGATGGGAACACCGTCCAGAGATTTCGTCGTTTTACGTGCCTTATTTGATTCTTACAATAGGCTTATCACAACAGGCTCTATGATCTCCACTTTATAAATTAAAACAGAAGCAAAAATAAATTTCAGAGACTACAATGGACTGGTTCATGTTTACATAACAAGGCAAAGGCAGGTCAGTGATTCAAAAATGATTATCTTTGTTGGCGCCCTGGATATTGTTCTTTAGACTATTGCGTCTGGCCATTGCTATATTTAGAACAACTTAGAAGTGTTTCTTGTCTCAAAGGAACACTGAATTGCTTCCTGTAATGAAGAAAAAAACCCTGCAACCTTACACTTTCATAAAAAGGATCTGAGAAGACAACAATAGCATGGCCACACCTGAGAGACCAGGAGTGCCTCCTGCCTTCCAGCAGCACTGAGGGTCATCGCAGGGATGTGGTCTTTGATTCAATAATCATTTACATGGTTAAGTAATTGTGAATTACTGCACATGAGGGGTGGGTAGTTGCTAAAGGAGAGAATAATGGGAGCTAGGGTGTTTGCAGAGATCCAGAAAAGGCTGTCTCGGTATTTGGACTTCAGCAGAGGTCTGAAGGATGCCTGGGATCCTCACAAGGAAGCAGAAGTCACTGCAGCAGCAGGGACATGGGGGAGGGAGGCCCCAAGGCCCAGAGGCGTCTGCATCAGGCCCAGCAGTGCACTGGCTGTGGCCACAGAACTGTGAGGGGCCAGGAAAATGCGTTCCTTTCTTGAGCAACCAGAACAATAAGATGAATGGAATCCAGCCTGGAGAATAATGATCTTCATACCAATTCAGTCATAAAATATAATTTTCAATGTATCTAGGGGTGCAGTAGCCTGTGAAGGCAAAGTACTTCAGACCATGGGAGTCTGGATGTGGCCCAACACATCTGAGGTGGGAAACAGCACAGCGCTGAAGTGCCTGAGAGGCTGGGCAAAGCTGGTGTTGCTGGGGAACAGCATCTTCTATGTCCTGTCATCTGTTTTTGTGGGAGGGGGGGTGATCGAGAGAAAGAGAAAGAGAGAGACAAGAGCTGGAGGACTCCTTTATTCCTTCTCTTGAGTGTGGGGTTCCCAAAGCATTGCCCTCATTATCACCCACCCTTCTACCCTGAAGCCTCCTCCTTCCCTCGCCAGTTCCTGTTGTCTACTGAAACTGTTCATTAAGGTGGGACAGAAAGAATGATGTTTGGCCATAAAAACATAGTAATAATAATTATTATTATTATTGTGCTGAGCACATTGTATTGAATCAATGCATGGGTGAGTGAACACAGCTGTGTGAAGGTGAGCAGAGCCGACAGTGAGTGGAGAGGGTGTTCCAATGAAAAGCTTCCCCTCCGTGGCTCACTGCGCAGCATTGCTTTCGACCCACGGCCTGTTGTGCTGGGTGAAGTCCTGGGCACAGGTGTGAGTGGAGCGAGTCCCTGTTCTCAGGAACGTCTTTGTCTTTGGTTTGGGAGGTTGATGAGTGTTTTACTAACTACCACCCAGTGTGGAAGATTCCAGATACACGGTATAATCAGGATGCTGTGGGAAACAGGACAAATTCTGTGCTCTGGGCATGAACGGCGAATGGAGAGAATACGGGAATGCAGGGAATGTGGAGACGGCTTTCAGCTGGAGGAAATGGTGTCACTCATAATAAAATGACAGAAAATGTAGTGTGCCGAATGTAGGGAACGCATCGAATAGATTGAAAAGTTGAGGTGGAGACAGCTCCCCGAAGTCACTTAGCTCTTCCTTACTCAAATAGCATATTTGGGAAACTGGATATTGAAGTCATTGAAGAGGCAAATCTTAAGAGGAATTGTAGCTGTCATTGTTTTTTCCTGTAAACATTACCATATTTAATAGCACTTTCCATTTGATATCAAGATACAGACGAATACCCATCGGAAGTAGCATTTTTAGAGTTCGGGGGGCAAAGACAGGCTGTGAGACTGACTCGGAGAAGGGCAAGAGAAAGAAGAATCACCAAAAACACACTTTCAGCATAAGGAGCTATGCCTGACATAGCAAAATGCCCCTGTGTGATTAAGGAAAGTTTCACTATGATTGTTTGGTTTTCTATAGGGGATGGGTAGCAGCCACAGCCATTTTGAAAAGATTCCCTTCAAAACACTTTTTCTGAAATTAACTGAAATACATGCTTTATTTATGTAAGCACTTTACTTTGCATGAACCCCCTGTTTCCTTAAATGTAGATGTAAATAGTAAATTCCTTTTCTCTTCACAATGAGTTGACATACATAGGCTATTAAAGGAAAGGATCCCACTATTCTTTTTCTGTATGAAGGCTTTGCAAAGTGGCCACAATTTGTACATCAGTCCCAGTGCTGTGGGTTTTATTTAGCAAATCTATAACTGTATGAGCTTCAGTATTAGAACGGTTTGAAGGCAATCATTAAAACAGAAAACTGCTGCCTGGAACCGAGGATCATTATTTCTTCCTTTGTTCAGGTCCTGGCACCAAAAAGATCCAATGGGACTCTCAGTCCTGGGATTATCTTGCTTGCAAGTCGGGATCCAGCATGAAACTTTCCACAGGCACAGGCAAAGCCAGAGGGTTGAACATGGTCTGTCCAGGGAGCACTTCCCTCTCACTTCCGACTCTGCTGCAGCGTTAACCGAACGCCTGGCACACCGCCCAGCTCTCCAGTCCCACCTAGCTCAGCTCAGCTACGCCAAAGGGGTAGCTCATTCATGAAATACTGTTACTGAGACACTGTGATTTCTCAGGCCTCGGGAGGTATAAACAGGAACAGTTGTAAGTCTCCCTTAACTACTTCTGTGAAGAGTCCTTTTCCTTCCTAGAGAGTTTGGGGGTGGGGGGGTCGATCATTAATACCTCAGCTCTTCACATTGAGGCCATCATAGGGAAACTGCAGAATATGTAAAAGCAGAAAAAAAATCTTAAGAAGCCCAAAGGAGAAGGAGGGGAAAATGGCTTGCATACAAAACGTGGCAAGTAGAAAGTCAGCTAACATTTCAAAAGCATTATGAAAAGACCAAGTGATCTTTTCAATAGAATGAAATAGTTATATTGTACATACAGAGAAAATATATTTTTAAAATGAAAGCAAAGTAAAAATATTTTCAGATAAACAAACACCTCATCGATGGCTTTTCTTTTTGTTTCTTTTTACTAACAGACATATGCTAAAGGGAACCCTAAAGGATGCATTTTGGGAGGACGTTTTGGATGGGGCGTTGGCTTTGCAAGAAGGCATGAAGAACAAAGAATGTTGTACATGTGTGAACACACTCAGTGCACAGTGCACATGCGGCCTCTGGGAGTTTACAGGATAGAATTCTGGTTGTGGGTCCTAGTGCCAAGTGTGGTGTGTCTTGAGAAGAGGCTGCTGTTGAGGCATGACCACACCTGTCCATCGGTGCCGGGAGGGAGAAGCCCCAGTCACAGGCACCACAGACTCCTGGGGAGGGTGTAACTGTGCCAGATTGGCTCTTCAACCCGTGACTTCTTAGGCAACTCTAAAATGCTTGAAATAGAGCACGTAACACACACTACTAGAGGGAAAAGTAGAGTGATGCGGAAAACATGAACACAGGCAGAGAAGAGAGAAAAGAATCAGGGAGCATAGAGGACAAGCAGGAAGTACAAAAGAAGTTGACAAGTTGAAACTGAGATATACACATAATTGTTTTAAATTTGAGGATTAAATGCTCCATTCAAAAACACAGAGGTTGCCATGTTAGACAGCACAAGACCAACAACCAAAACCAGAATTTGATTACTTGTGTTTTAGAAAGGACATCTAAAATGTAGACACAAAAAGCCTAAAAATGAAATGACAGAAAACTGTATTTCATGCAAATGCTACCCCACACAATGACAATGATTTTGATGTTATACCGGATCTCATTAGCTCAGATTCACTTCTTTATTGAAAAAGGAAGTGTAGGGAAAATACTCTGGGACAGCTGATGGCATCTCTTTTTCTGGCCCCTCTGCTTCCCTGAAGGTCATATTTGCACAACAGTTGAGGTTGCTTGTTCATCCAATAAAGGACGATTTCAGGGCAGGTGGATTTCCACATGAGACAGACACGCTGAGAACATCCTAGAACAATATTATCCAGGCAGATTCATGTAGCCACTACAAAGCCACAGCAGTATTCACGGCTCCCTCTACAATGGGAGCCTCACAGGACTGGGAGTTCCTAGAGCCATATGAGATGGCCACTCTCACAGCTGCGTCCTTCAGGCCACAGGACACAGAGTCACATGGCATCCGAGAAATTAAAATGGGTCATGGGTATTTACAGGTCCTTGGAATTAATCATCAGGGAAAGCCGCCGCCTAATGACGTGGCCTCTGTGACTTTGTGTCTATGGACGGAGGTCAGGTTAAGCCCAGAATGTATGTCACGTATATGGTATAGGAGAGATTGGAGACTTTTTATTCTGCTTTTGTCCTGGCAGATCTCAAATCAGTCTGATCTCTGGGATGAGAATATTAAACGTCATGCTCTGAAGAATAATTATAAAAGCTAGATGCATTCCACACACATTTACTAAATTGTGCCTTCAGGACTGATGCTGGGCACTGGGGACAGACAGGAGAGTCAGTCATGACTCTGGACCTCAGGAGCTTCATGCACTCCACCTCTGGCTTGGTCCTTCACTCCCCTCAGGCAGAGTCCTTTGTATTCTGCCGAGTACCACCTTTTTGTGACCACCCCTGTAGCAGACACCCTCTCCCAGCCCTCCTCTGCACACCCCGTCTGGTGTACCTTGTTCCCTTTCCCCAGAGCACTTACCACCTTCTAACACGTCATGTACTCATTAATTTAAATGACTGCCTTCTATTAGAATATCAATTCCATAAAGGCAAGGACTTTGCCTATTGTGAATATTGTTTCTCTTGTGCCTAAATTATTTCCAAAACACAGTGAGTGGTAAATAATATGTATTTTTATGAATGATGAATATGAATGATGTAGAAATTTAAAAATATAACCTCAACACAAAGGGATAAATGATATTAACTTGAACTGGGCTGGTGAACGCACAATACAATATACAGGTGATGTGTTACAGAATTGTGTACCTGGAACCTATATCATTTTATTAATCAATGTCACCCCAATAAATTCAATGAGAAAAATAAATAAACCTTGAAGCTCTCCAAAAAAAAAAAAGGATATTGCCACAGGTAATTGAAATGCAGATGATTAAAATCAAACACAGGCTTAGGGAAAAGAGAATGGAAACGTTCAGATATATGAGATCTGTCCAGAAAGTATCCAGGCATGTACTATGAAAAATAGAGACATTTATTGAAGAAGATACGAGATACAAGAAACATTGTACCTAGGACAATGATGCCTCAGTCCCCTTCAAAGCCTGTACCTTGGGACCTCACACAGTTCTCTTAGCCTCTCCTCTACTGTTCAGAACACGGTAAAATCCTTTGTTGGAATCACCATCAGCTGCCCCATTATATTTTTCTGAATCTCATTGACAGTCTGAAACCTCTTCCCTTTCAAAAGTGATTCTAGTTCTGGGAAAAGCCAGAAGTCTCAGAGCACCAAATCTGGTTCACTGGTAGTGGTTTGAATCAAGTCATTAGCAGCTGCAGCTCGATGTTCCTTCTGCTCTGGGTGCAGAAGCCGTGGGATGAATGTCACCACGACACGTTTCATGCCAAGATCCTGCATTAACATCTCAGACGGTAGTTTTTGGAATCCCCAGGTCAGGTTCCAGTTCTCACGTTGTCCGTCCCCAATCTTTATTGATTGCAGTTCGTACACATTCAACACTCTCAGGTGTTCTGCTTGTTGCAGGCCTTCTAGAACATGGATCGCTTTGGATAGATTGTTGATCATCTTTGAAACATTTGTGCCGCACTTATTTGTGCTGCCCTCACTGCATTATCTCCAAAAGCCTCTGAATCATCTGAATAGTTTCTGGGGAGGAATATTCAAGCTTAACACAAAATTCGATGCAGATTCGTTGTTCTACTTGCTCAGTCATTTGGAATGTGATGGCCACACAGTGCACATGCTCACTCACTGGTGTCTACCACCCCCACTGACTAGTACAGTGAAGTCGTCACTGTTCACACATGTGCATTCCAGTCCATTCTCCTTGGCTGCCAGGTCACATCGATGTTGTGCAAACTGTTCTCATTATGTTAACAATGGCTGGACTTTTTCCAGACAGACCTTGTAGAGTTCAGTGAGGATGACATTGCCACCTGAGGAATGCTCTGAGCCCATGCAGAGAGGATCGGGCTGTGATTATTTTGATGGAACGGAGACTACTAATGGGGTTTACGTGAGGGCGTCCATATTTTTTATTTGAAGTTTTTGTGTCAACTTTGTTATGTCCCTGAGATAAAATGAGCAAAGTCTGAGGAAAGGGTGTGTGAGTTGTAAGTCAAGTAAGTAGTAAGTCAGCAAACATACATGAAGCAGCTATTGCCCTACAGCCCTGAGCTACATGCAGAAACACAAAGGGTAACTAAGGCACCAGTGTGCCCTTGCACCGAAGTCTCTCAGTCCATAATCTGGTTGTAGGTCTATATAGTCTCAATATCATTATAGCATGTGACTTCATTTTTTTGAGAAATTATTAAGATTAGGAAGCAGGTTCAAAGGTTAATCAGGTATTTATTCCTCTTACTTGTAGCCCATGTAGCTTAGGATTTGATCCCAGCTCCAGGATGGGTCCCCTTGTTATAATAAACATTGCATCCCTTATGTCATCATTTGGGTCAAATAGATAATAAAAGAGAGGTTTTTGGAGGCCTATGGTTAGTTCTCATTTTTCTAGGAGAGCATCCCTCCTTCTCCTGCTGGAAATGGAAACAACATATCCCTGTTTGCAACTGGCAGCAAAAATGTGATGCAGGTGACCTTCCAATTTATCATCTGTCAAAACAGGACACTGCTCAAATGAAAGGGAGAACTGTTAATGATTTTACTGGGTAAAAGCTACAGGCTGGTCATTCCCAGAAAACCAGGTGGTTTGGTCACCCTATTAAGGTACAGGAAGTTGGCTTAGGTGGAAACTAATCCTCAAGACAAAATATCAGAGAGAAAGAAGTTGGGATCATGGCCATGTTAGTGAACTTGGACTTCCTTTGAGTCAAGATCTCTGTTGCTTATAGTTGAGAGTCTCTTTAGTCACCTATTCAGTGGCATATTTCTTTGTTTATTTTTGTGGCATGGTGGGGGAGAAGAGCCATTCTGAAATTGCGCGACATAACTAGGTCAACGGCAGGAAAGAAGTAAATCCAGGAATGAACCCTTTGGTCTTACTTCAGAGATAAGTGAGTAAATAATCTGGACTAGCACGTGGCTGAACAACTGGTTTGGTTGTGGTCTCCCTCCCGCAGCACCTCGAAGACGTCCCCTCTCACCTTTTCTCCTCTTGCCAAGGGGTGAGACCCTGCGTCAAGGGCCTGGATGGCCTACCTCTGTTTCCTGTTGTGACACTGAGTGGCGGAGGGAGGGGCTCTGGACAAGCTGCACTCTCCTTCCATGCCTGGCATTCCTCGAAACCGTTTCTCCCGCCTTTTTCCTTCTAGTTTGCATCAAGGAAGGAGCTGTGGCTTGTATCTCCCAAATAATTTACATGAATTGGTCAAATCTATTTCATATTTGTAAAATACACATATACACACACACCAAACCTCTCTACACAGGAGGCTTCACAAATAATTGGCAAATCATCATTACCTCTCCCCCCCTGAGCGCTTTGAGCCTGGCTCCTTATCCCCAGAGGGCCCTAATAACAGTTGTTCTGCTTCACTGTTAAAATGATCAAATCCACCTCCCGCTGGGGCGTGAGGGAGGGCAGGAGGAGCCATCTGGGGGTTTGGGATGATGTGATTGTAATCTGAGCTGGTGGGTTTGTCCCTGTCTGGGGACTTCAGAGAAAGACCCTCCTATGTAGCCCAGTGAGAAGGTAAGTTACATAACCAAGTTATGTTCAGGCAAGTCACCAAGACCAAGGGATTGGAAACAAAGATATCGTCTCTAAAGTCAGTGATAGCGAATAATAAGGGAAAGAGCTTTGTTTCAGTAGAAAATAAGCACAGATTTCTTTCCAAAGAAGTGCTATGTGACCCTGTGAATGCTTGGGCCACCCACAGTCTGAATGTGGTTGGAATAATGACAGGTCAGAGACCAGGGGAAGGATGGGTCACAAATGATGCTGCAAGAGAAGAAGAGCAGGGCCTCTCCCCGGTGTCAGTTAGAGTGAGTCTTGGAGAGGGGGCAGCCTGCCCAAGGTCACAGAGCCAGTGGGCGGAAGAGCCGGCCACCCTCACGCCTCTCACCAGCGCCAGCTCCTGCTGTCTTCCCAGGCTTCAGCAGTACCTTTTCTCTCTGTAAAGTCTGTTCACAGCTGAGCCACATTCATCTCCCAGTAAGAAAGGAAAAACCAACGATGTTTCCCTGGAGTAATGAGCATTAACAATTAGAATATCATCCAAGCAGACCATAAAAAATAACTGCTGAGACATTAAGAGGCAGGAGAGTTGTCATTAAAGCCGACGGCCAAACCGTGGCCCATAAACATCTTCAATCACCCAAAGCCGCAGTCTTCTAGTACCTGGTGCTAGAACGGGTTGCAAGATTTTATCTCCGAAATTGTGTCCTGGAAGGAGAGTTATTGAGGACTTTTTCAGCCATTAAATCCGCCAGATATTTGAAGTGATTGCTCCCCCTGTAGATATATCCCACCTGACCCGGAGAGCACGCATTTTATGAATAAACGAGAATGTGACAGTCAATTTTGCTAACGGTCTACGCCACAGCTCTCGTGGCATGCTCCTACAACCCTCAGTGTGTCACTGCCTGTTGTGTCTGTCCCAGTGGCTGCGCTGCGGTTCTCTCTAACACATAATCGACAAGGCTGCTGTTGCTAGAAATTGCAAAGGGGGGAAGCTGACTCGATCACTTATTTTTTAACAGGACTTCCGTGGGTGCAGAAACAACTGTAATCATTTCATCTTTGGTGAGGACAGTTTCTCGAATGAGAGTGTTGTAAAAGTGGAATGAATAATTGTTTGGATGGGGAGAAAGTGAGTGCACGACAACGTCGCTCTCCTCTCGCCGGGGGGGGGGGGGGTCGCCGTCTTTGATTGGCATCTGTGCCTTGGTGGCCTCTTGACGCCAGGCCAGCACCCTGTGCATTAACCATGTAAGGTCACTTCCCATCAGCCTCTGCTTACCCAGGCCCCTCTTACAGGTATTTTCTGATACTCTTCACCCCTAGAATTACCCTGGCACAATTACTGAGCCAGACCCCCGATGTCTGGGGCCTCCGATCTGGCCTGCCTGTTACTTTCTCGTTTCTCAGGCACAGGTGGTGAGCACACAGGGCATGGCTGAGCCAGCAGGGCCATTGCATTTAACAGCGGTCCTCTCCTTGACCCTATGACCTTGGCTGTCTCCACAGAAATAGGCTTCTCGATTTGTTTCTACAAAGCTCTTGAGTTTTCCGCTGGAAACGTAGCTCCCTCACACCACTCACTGCCGCGGTCCACGTGGGACAGTGTTTTTATTTACTCACATCCAGCTGTAGAGCCCTGCCCCCAAACCGGACCGGATTAGTATGAACGTGCAGACTGCTCTCCGGGATTATCGCTTTTCCTGCCACAGTCCTGTGGGTTCCCGTAGACACTAACAAACGGGCATTCATGTAATTATCAGGACACTCCAGTCTCCGTGAAACCTCTCTCTAGAGTGGAAAGTACCAGCAAAATAAGGCACTGTTAGATCTCATTAAAATCGTTATTCATTGTTCCTCAGATGTAACCAGGGCTAACAATAACTATTTCTTAATGTACTATAAAATTTAAATAAAAATAGACCCCAAGTATATCTCATTATCGGATCCTTACAGTTCACCACCATGATCAGAACGTTAAAGTCATCGTATAATTTCATACACTATGCTACAGACTCTCAGTATAAGGCGCGGTTCTGATCTGTAAGGTGTTTACCCTCCAGTTACGTACAGAGCACTTACGCACAGAAACGATCATTAACAGGATGAGAAAACTTAGACCACAAAATTGGTTCTGCACGCTCCATTTGGAAACTGAATGTCAGCATAAACTTGCAACATTGAAAGCTTTTTCCCCCCCTGTAACATGGTTTATTTCCCTAAACTTATCTAACGGAACCTAATTTTCTTTCCCTGCTTTCAGCTTGAGCTGTGGATTTTGCCAGGAAGCCTCCCACCAGCCCTTCCCTGGAAGCCTGGGTATGCACAGGCCCTCTTGCTGTTCTAAGAAGAGTTAAGCTGTGCAACACAGGGAGCAGGTCAGTGATCTGTTTTTTTGGAATCAGTGCAGACACAGCGCTTGAGGTAGTGCCTAACCGAAACGCTTACGGAAAGAGAGCCAAAGGGAGGAGGAAAGCTTGCTCCTTGCCCTTTTCATGCACCTCTGTTCTCAGCACTGCTCAGTCACTTACTCCTCTCGACCCTTGCCGTACGCCCAAGCGACATTCCCAGGTAAGTACGCTGACCTCTTTTTTGCGCTGCAGTCCACCTTATGCCCAACGAGGAATCTACTTTATCTTGTCTCAGTTGCCACCACCTTGCCTGAGATATGACTCCCTCTTTTCTTCCCTGATCATTGCACTGAGGATTTGTCCAGCTCTGTTTTCCTCTGTGGATACTTTTTGGATATTTATTGATTCCATAGTTTGCCACCCATGATTAGTCTTGGCCTCATTCAGATACTCAGTTTCCCCATTTGAGACCTAGGACCTGGAATAATACCCCAGCTCCATTTTGCCCTGGAAGGCAATTCAGAAGGGGACTTTACCACCACGTACAGTCCCCTTTCACCTATATTAGTTAATTTGAAAAATGCAGAGGCTTGGATCGGTTACCAGTTGTTACGTAAAATGCGGACTTTCAAACTCCCAGGATAGTGCAGATTATGATCACATCATTTTAGTAGTTGTACTATATGACATATTTTAATCCTTTTCCATTGCTGGCTTTTTAAGCTTGTGCTAGTTCTACCTAAAATAAAAACCTATTTATACATGGAACCATAAAAATTGTGAGTATGTGACAAATGTTCTCCCAAACTGAGGATTATCCTTTTAGGATCTATTAGTACAAGGGCACCTACCAGGTCAGGAGCCATACAGCTCTAACGGGCTCTGTGCCACATTTATTGTATCTTCATTTGCTGTCGTGATAATGCCTGAGCTGCCTGGTTCCATTCTGTGCATTATTGCATTGGGTGCTGCTATTTTCCTTTTGAAACTCAGTCACTGGTGTTATAACATTGGGGTAATAAAAGGTCACTCTTTAGTATAAGCTCGCTGGAGAAGAAAAACCATTTGCCTCATTTATTTATATAATATATATTAGAGGGCACTTATTAGTTGCTCTTCTACCTACTGAAGAGATAACAGAAACAAAGCGAGCATGAGTCTGCTCTCCTAAGCTCATCCTCTAATGGAATACGGTCTACGGAAGAAATAAAGCATTTTAGCATCTCGGTTGGGTTTTGAAGAACTGCGACTTTTCCCCTCTCTGAAGCTAATCAGATTCCAAACGTACACGTAGAGATCCCATCTTAAACGGAGAAGCTTTGTTTTTTCTTTTGTTTTGTTTTGAAACCAGTTGGCTGGGAAGCTCGGACCATTGATGGTTGTCGTTTTAATGGTTCTGCGGAGCCAGCCTCCTCCTGTGCATTATTCGGCTCTTGTGCTGGTCGAGGGCAGCGGAGCTGAGCAGACAGGTGGCTCCTCTGACGGGCACCAGCGAAGGAAACAGTGCAGCTGGTGGAGTGTTTCTCGTGCCAGCCAAGTCATCCTAGGAAACCAAAATTATCCCGATGAGACAATTTGATAAATGTGAAAATGCTTCTTCCTGTAATGCCATGTGTCAAACGTAGGAAGCTCACTTTTTATTTTTTGCCAACTCTTTAATTCAGTCTTTAGTTTCCAAGGCCAAACCCAAGAGAAAAGAAAATATCAAGGGGCAGAAAAATATTATGCCAATAGTAGCTAAAATAGTTTGGTCCTGCACCCCCGCAAAACAGAACCCTTGGCTATCAAGGGAGGATTCTTAGTGCGGCCCTCAGGCCCATCAGTGCCTCCCACCACCTGGCTTGCTTTATCTCGCTGCCGACGATAGTGGAATATATATATGTATATATATACTTCTTCTGGTGGCCACTGTTCAGAATGACCAATGGTTATACTGTTGCCAGTGGAAAGGGGGTTCTCACGGTGTCATAAGCCAAGTGTTTCAGGGACCATGCGTGGGAGGACGAGGCGTAGTGGTAAGATTCACTGAAGCTGGAGCAAACGCAAAGGACTGTGCCCAGAGTCTGATCCACCGCCAGGTGGTTCAGCTCCATCCCACTGTGGAAGGAGTCCAGCCTTGTCTTCACCAGACCCAGACATAGGGCCAGGTTCCAGAAATGATGTGCCATCAGTTCAGTCCATGCCAAAGTTTAGTCCAGTTTAGTCTCTGTCCCCATCCGGCTAGCTTACTCCCTATTCCAGGCGGCACTCCAGCCGGCACTGCATTGCTGCACCCAGGCCAGGGCTCGGCAGCACTTGGAGCCTGCCCAAGCCGGAGCCCACATGCTGGGAGCCTGTGCCTGAGCCCGGGCGGCTGTCCGGCCCACCACGGCTGCTACAGAGAGAGGGCGCGTGAACAAACGGATAAAATGCCTGCTCCCTGGAGAGGCCTCTGTTAAAGATTTGACTATGTTATCTCAGGCTTGGAAAGGAGCCAGCTGGCTTTCAAATTAACCAATGTCTTCCCCAGTCCTTCGTGGGCTTGTGTTGGGTCCTTTTCCCAGGCTAGATTCCTCCCCCTTCTGGCCGCCATTGTGGCTCCTACTGCGCATGCCTCTACCAAAGGCATGTTTCCTGCTGTACTTGCTCTTCCTTCAGTGATCTCCACACGTGACTGGTACCCATCCTTCCTGCCCACCTCAGGGATTAAGTCGCGAGGGCAGAGGACTCCGTGGTGCCCTGGGGAGGCTTCATAATAAATCAGGCCCAATGTCCCTTCACAGCTCCCTAGTTTATTAGCTTAGAGTCCGATTCCATTTTCCCCCTCCCTTTATTTATAACTAACTAGCTACCTACACTAACAGTTCAAGTAATTTGTCAATACTGCTCTGTAAACGGAACCCTTTGGGGAAACTTAATTCTATTTATCTATGTACTTATCTTCATGATAGATATCCACGTTCCTATCTGTTTACAAACACAACCTCCCAGACAGTGGTTCCAATGGAGTAACAAGGCAGGCTTGCGCGGATTTGGGTCTCAGGTCCCTGATTTATTAAGAAAGTGGGAGTGAGCACAGCATGGTACTTCTCAAAACAAGATAGTCTCAGCTAAAAATAATACCCGCATTACCTTACAGTGTAATTGAAACCCTAAATGATAAAGCAGGTGAATGTATTTTGAAAATAGTGCTCTAGCCGCTGTTTCTAGTGATTCCAATGGCAGTTCTGACTGAGGGCGCTTCTAAAATATAAGCATCCTTGCCTCCAGTGAATCGTCAGTAAGCCTGAGTCTCAGGGGTGTGCTCCACACGCATACTTTGTAAAAACTTGGCATGTTACTTGGGTATGCGGCCTCTGGTGAGGACCCACTAGCCACGTTAACTGTGAGGCGGAAGGTCTTGAGTGAACGGCACTCATTTGCTAAAGTAATCACTTAGAGGATAAATGCCTGTTGCCATCAGCCAGGCAAAGTTCTATGCATTTTTTTTTTAATTTATTAGTCAAACATTGGGTTTTTATGGAAAAGAATTTTGTTTGAAACGCACTTGGTGATCTGTGTTACGTTACAGCAGGTCCTTGAACACCACTTGTCCCGTGTTGTTCTGTCACATCACTGACGAGATGCTGTAGGAACTTACCTTTTTTTATGTCAGTTAGCCCGGAGTAAATTCGATATACATGGTTTTGCTGCATTTGAGAGCCTGTTGGTGGCATGAAGTGAGGACATAGTGGACACAGAATATTGTTAGAAGAGACTGTTTACTTCGATTTCCTGAAGAGTACAAAAGCATTGTCGGCCTTAGGAGGTGGCCCTTCATCAGGACCCATCCCCAAATTCCAGCCTTCCTAAGTCTTATCCAAGGAGTATTGGTGTTTATTCACTCTCTTCTTGTAATTCCTATACACTGTATGTTTCCTATAAGCAAGCATTTATTCCATTATCATCCTTAGAATTTGATTAAAACAACAATGAAATTAAGAAATCACAGTATAGTCCAGCAGGTTTGTATGGCCTGTAGACTATAATGAACTGTATGGCCTTCTGTCTGCCATTCGGATCCTGAATCTGAAAAGAGAGGCTCTTATTATTGATGTAGACAGACTTGATAATTTAATAAATCTTGAAATTTTAAAATTACAAAAAAAAAACCCTGTTTTTATAGACCTCTGTGGTCATATTTCTAAGAAACAGAATCACTGTTTATTTCAACTAATTCTTTTGTTAAAATCAGAGAGACCGTCTATAACTGCTCAGCTAAATTCTTGGTTGACATAGAATCCAAGTAGACCCTTAAACCATATAGTAGTCTATTAGATAAAAGGAATATAATTAAAGGCTAAAGTGTATGATCCCATAAAAGTGGTTTATGTACTTAGCTTGATTGCCTAGTAGGCCATGAACTCCTTGGGAATGGAGAATTGGACTCACTCCCCCTGTGTCCCCGTCACCCAGGATGGAGTCTCAATCAGCAGCAGCCCTTGGTAGTTGTCTAAACTAGATGCAGAAATGGAAAAACATAATTCAGATGGTGTGACCAAGCCACAGGAGAAACGACATCTTAAAAATTAGGATATAAATGGCTTTGTAGGTTGATTACCTCCATTTGGCAGAAGGCTGGGCAATGGAAAGGATTTATTTGACTTTTATATCAGGCCCAATGCAGTAATGCTAGATGTTGCCAATCTATATGGACTGAAGGTCACATTGCTTTTTTAACCCTAGGACACATCGACCTTGCAGGTTAATTTTGGAGTACCTATCCTGATATCCCCTCAAGACACAGAACAGTTCTCCACAAAATGCCCATCTTCTTCAATTTCATAGAAAAATATTGATTTTTTTCCATTGCTAGCCCACATTCTAAAGGTGCAATGGAATGTGAATGAGCCCTGTTCACATTTACTGGCACTAAAGAGAAAAACGGTGTCAAGGTTGGCTGTTCCATAAGAGCCTGAAATGACAAGTCCAGCCCTGGATGGCTTTTTATGTCCTGATATTTAGAAGACATGCATTCATCACATTTTTCAGAGGGAGAAAATCGGGCAAGCGTATTTTGAACTTCTTATTTGCACGCTCAGAACCATTGAATTCTCCTGAATATTCCTACCTCACTGCAGCACTGTTTCCCTAGTTTTAGTGACACCACATTTGCTTGTTTTTTAACCACCTGCTCTGGCTGCTTGATTTTCTCTAGTGAAATTTAAATGTTTGAGTTCTTCAGGGTTTGTCTTGGTCCCCATCTTTTCTCACCCTACTCTTGCTTCAGAGTCACCAATGCAATGGCCATCTCTCCCTTGGTGACTCTTCAAAGTATATATATATATAAATTCAGCATGTTCATGCTTAAATTCCAGGGACCTACTGCTATATTTTGTCCTCCATTGTTTTGTTGTTGTTTTTGCTTTATTTTTAAGCTAATGACAAAACCATACATTGCTAATTGTATTAAACCCTCGAAATTTTGGTATGAGGTGTTTTTTCTCCTCCTCTGTCTCTAGGCAGGGGTGTCAAGCTCATTGTCACCAGGGGCCACCTCAGCCTTGGGGTTGCCTTTAAAGGGCTGAATGTAATTTTAGGACTGTGTACATGTAACTGCTCCTTCACTGTTAAGTGAGAACTTGGTGCTGCTGCTGGGTAGAAACAAGGTGCCAGGCCAGGTAAAACAAGGTGGCGCACCGGGTTCAGCCTGCGGGCCTTGTGTGTGCCGCCTGCGCTGTAGGCCATACCCACTTGATGTCTGATTGACTGGTCACGCTCAGTCTCTAAGTCAGGTGGACACTGCCTTTGAAACGTGTCTCAGTGGGTCGACTCTTTTTATCCCAACCTTGTCATCCTAGTCTGAGTCAGCTTCCTCACTGGGAAGTGCTCTTCATTAGTCCATTATTCGTATCCCTGGAAGGTAATTAGTTTCAATGCAATTTCATTATATTATTCTCTGCTTAAAATAATCTAACCACTTGCATTTGCCCCTAGAATATAAATTAGGACCTTACTTGGTCTGACACTGACCTGCTTTCCAATCTTATCATGGTTTCTTTCTTACTATTTTTGCTACAACTATCCTTGTCTAAACTTAGTAAGCCGCCTCTTTTTACCCAATTTGGAGTCCTTTATACCTGGACTATCTGTCCCTGAAATACTTGCCTTGCCCCTTCTCTGCCACATCCTCCCACTTAGAAAAGCTGACACAGAGTGCACAGCTGTGGCCGTCAGGGAGCACCACACACCTTATACCTGATGTTCCTGTAAACCTCCTGTGTTCTCATACAACTGGACAAAATATGTTAAGGATTTCTTCTCTTTCAAATAGACTTAAATGTTTAGAGCATTTTGGGGTTTGGATTTACATATGTCAGGAAATTTACTGACAACTTTCCTTGCCTTACAACTTTAATCCTTACGTTATTCTTATGAGTTAGAAGTTATTATTATCCCACTATTAAGGATTCGGATTTTGAATTGAGCTAAGTAACTCACTTGAGATCACATAGTACCAAGAGCTAACTTTCTCCTTGGGAGTTGACACAAGGCCGCGGTTTTTGCATTACTTTGGTCCATTGGCTCTCCGAAACAGTGATTATCTTTATTCCCCCTGTCAGTAACAACATGGACTCCTTTCTGCCCACGGCTTACCTGCAACTCCTTCAGTGAACGACCGCCCTGACTCTGACTGAACCCCTTCAGCTTCAAGGAACTCAGGAGTCCAGGGACATCATCCTTATTGAACATCCCCTGTGCTTAAGATTATCATCTTTATCTGGAACTAAAAATTTAGCCCCGGACCTTACACATCCCCTGTGAGCTAGGCTGAACTAGCCTAAGCCCTTTTGAAATGACAGCCTTTGAAATACATGAGCATGCCTATTATGGCCATTTCAGTCACTTCTCTTCTCCTGAACAGCAGCAGGGGTTTTACTGAGCACATTCCTTACATGATGCTGCGGGACTTAGCAAGTGACCCACGACTGATCACGCCGCACATCCACGCTGCGTGACTTTGTGTGCAGTGCTCATGTCAGCCCAGAGGAGCTTAACACACCTGCATCCCTGCCCACCTGGTGCCTTCACTCTCAGGCGACATTTAGCAAACACAGGTCATGGTACCCCCCTCCTCCCCCTCTGCTTCCTCCACTCTCTTAACCTGAGACCGAAGGGAGACTCCTGCTTTAGAAATTCAGTTATGGGGAGTGCATGTGATAATGGGAAGATTGACTAATGTATTCTGATCATTTTTATTTTAAATGAGAATGCTAATTGTGCAGATTTTAATAGTGAATTTCAGTGCATTTTCTTCATACTGGTAGAGCCATCTGACTGAAGATCGTATCTGGTCAGGGCAGAACCAGAGAGTGGCTGAGGCATTCGGCTCAGGCATAAAATGTAAAGGTTGCCCAAATCTCAGCAATTGAGATCAATATCAGAGTTAATGCAAATAAATGTATAATGAACACTGTATCAAAATTTGAAATAAAAACGAGACCTGCTTGGGGATCTCTATGGTAGGATTTACCAACCAGCTCTCTTACAAAGAAAATGTGCCTTCTTTCAATCTTGCTAAAGTGGAACATACAGGTTTTAAATGATGCTTTGAAATTTTGAGTGGGGGTTGGGCCTCAGAGGCAGAGGGCTTGGTGGCACTCAGTGTCTGGGAGTGGAACCCTTAAATGGAGTATGAGCAGGACGTTGGGACCTCAGGGATGTCACTGAGACTAGCCGAGTGAACGAATCGGAGAGGAAAGACCATACTACAAATTTCTGAAAGACTGAGATTTATCCTCTGTGTCTGTGAATACGACTTCCAGGAGAGGAGAAACTTGTTGTTATAGTAGTAACAATACCAACAATCACTTAACCTGAAAGGGAGAGTTTGGAAGAAAACTGTGCCCTTTTATAGAAGAGGCAGGGGTCAGAGCTTGAATCTGCGCTCTGGCATAGTCAGCGGTGGGGGTGCGTACAGCTCCCACATCACGGGGTGTGCCATGTGAGTGACATCACCATGTGTACAATATATACTGGCACTATTACCACAGTAAGCTGTGCCACATGCTATACTATGATTGCATTTCTCTATTACATAATTTTAAATGTTCCTAGAGTTAACTGCTTCACTGTTTGCTTTTTTAAAAACATAACAATAGATCGCCTTGCTCTAATTCTGGGGCAGAACTCTCAGAATCTTCTTATTAGTCGTTCCCACGAGGTAATGCAATTGCCTCTGCCTGCTCCTTGGGGATTTCCCTGCAGATCTTCCCACCAGCTCTCAAGGCTGTGGCGTTCTGTCCTCCGGGACATGCCCCCTCCTCCCTGGAATTTCTCCCCTCTCCTTATGCTGGGTCCCTGCTTTTTCTAATTTAAAGATTTTCATTTCCTTTCTTCACTCATCTTCATGCAATATATACTTAAAAACGACCAGTACTGTGTGATGAGGAATCCTTGTGACTTCACCCATCTTTTCTCTATTTTTCCACTTGACTAATATTTTGATAGAGTATGCAGTTTTATACTGGACGTAGTTGCCTACTGAGTTTTTAGGAGGTTGCTCCCATGACATCCCTCCTGCAGGGCTGCTGTTGAGAACGCTGGTGTCATTCTGACACTTACCCTTTAATGTTGAGCCTGACTTGTAACTCCTCTCCGAACAAAGCTTATTTCGTTTTTTTAATAGACTATTTCAGAGAGTTCCATTCTTGCCCTATTGTCTGTATTCCTTTCTCATTATTTCAAGCATGTTAACTTATTAGCTGTAATATTTATATTTGTTTTTGTGATTTCAAATCCTCAAATGTGAATTCTCTGTTTTTGTTGAATGGCTACATTATTAGCGTTTTGGACATTTTCTGTTTTAACATTGCTTGCAATCCTAATTAGGCACCAGTTTTCAGCAACGGTGATTTTCTGTGTCCGGCACTTTGGGCCATCCTCTGTGCATGGGTTCTTCCAAAATGATGCCCTGCTCCATTTTCTCCAGGCCCTCGCGGCTTTCAGAGGGGCTGGATGAGTTGTCTTGTCCGGGCGTGTATGCCTTGCTTAGAGTAGCCAGGGTGTGTTTAAACCACCGTTTGTGGTGCAGGACTAATGCCATGACTCACTTCGTATTGGCACCACTTTGTCGAAAAGCATCCTGTAGGCTCTGAAACCCCAAAGTCCAGTCCCTGAGGCCCGGTCTTTATTTAAACCCCGCCCCCCCCATGGCTGCTGCAATGACATCACTTGTGTATTATCGATTATGGAATTCCTGGCACCTTTTTTCTTTGGAGTTCAGCCTTGTAATTTTTGGCAGTGCCTGTTTATTGGTATTTCTAGTTTTAGCATTTCTATTTGTTAGTAGTTATTCCCATCAAGGCAGTGCACCGTATTCCTTGGGGTTGAACCTGCTCTTTAAGACTGTGATTATATTTCTTGAATTCCACAGGAGCTTTGGTCCCCCTTTAAAATTCTCACAAGAACTGCCCCAAAATGCCCACATGTTCATACGCCCCATGCAAACACACATCCGACATACCGTTCCAAAGAAATCGTATGTGAGCATTTTTTTTTGCTATAAAGTTAACTGCATTAAAAAACGAACAAACATATGTCCTAATCCTCAATTCATTGTGGCAACAGGCCAGTCTCATAACAGGAAACCTCATTTCTTAATCAAGGAAGTCAGAAAGAACTTTAACATTCTAAATATAAAACCTTACGTTCTGTAGCTGTTTCACCACATAAGGTACATTTATCTTCACAATCAGATTTAAGCCGGACTGCCACATTTGACTTTGCATACCCAGCAGCTAGGTTCAGGGAGGGGCAGGCCCAAGGCCCTGTGGTTGGCACACGGCAGAGGCGGGGTCACTGACTCTTCTGCGCAGTATCCTTGCTACTGTCCCGCTTTCCTACGCTGTCTCCTTGCACGCACGCTGAGGTTGCTGCGCAAATCGAAGGAGGCATCGGACGTGCAGTTGCTTCTGAACTGCAGAGAGCTACCTCACTGAGAGCTGGTGAGGGCAGGAATGCAGAGCATCATAACCCCGTCTCGACAGAGGGAAGCCAAGTCTTTTATGACTTCTGCATAAGCATTGTGTTATCTTGGTCCATCACTGTACTGACAGTCTTGACCAGGCGGCCCTGATGGGGTTTTCTGGGTGATCAAAGGGCTGGGTCAAAGATAACCTCTCCCATTCTGTCTTTATTTTACCAGAAAGGACCCCCAACATGACACTGCCTCTTTGGTCCTCAGCCATTCCCCCCCACCCCCGGACCTGTCAGTCTTGATCCCCGTGGGGTTTCATAGCTCTACCTTCCCAGCTCGACACTGCCTTTCTTAGGGTTTGTCGGCTAGCCAGGTCTCCTCTGTGACAGTGAGGGAGGGAAGTGAGGCTGATAGCCAGCTCATCCCACGCGGAAATATCCCCACTGCACTCGGCTGGGACAGCCACGGAGGCCCTTTATCGTTAGGAAGGCAGAAAGCCATTTCAAATTGAAGTGCAATTAGAGGCAATGCACTTCAAAGCAAGTGTATTTACATGTAGGCTAATTAAAGAGCTCTTAAAAGAATTCGGCGTTACAGATGGTACCCTGAAGAAGAATGTATATTTGGGTATATCTCTCTCTCTCCTTTCTCTCAATGTGAAATTGTACATTAAACACATCTTCATTTATAGAACTGCCTCAAGTTGTTATGGCAACTGGAATCTGGGGTCAGGCAGAGAATGCATTGTTACTATTGTTCCCTGAGCCTAGAGAAATAGAGTTTTAATATCTGATATGAGCTTTGAGCATCACTGAAAAACAGGGAAAGTTTACTTTTTGTGCTGAGAATCCCATGTCTAAATGTTCTCTTTGAAAATTTTTACTGTGTTTTAAAACTTCAGGCTCTTCTAGTCAAGCTTGCTTTACAAAGAGGATCCAATATTAAGTAATTTGTGTGAGTCGGAGTCATGTTTGCTGTTTCCAGGGAACATTCTTCACTTGCCGCTTACTTAGATAGTCTTAGAGGGATTGATTCCAACCCTGTGGTTATCTGAGATAGTTTCCAATCTGTTATAACATGAGTCTGATAAAACATGACCCCTTAGAAGACTAGAAAAATAAAAATACATAATGCAAGATAACGATTTTTTAAAAGTAGAAAACTGCTCTAAGGATGCATTTTCATGTGCAATTTTTCCCTTATTTATCCATTCAGAAACATGGATAATGTGTATAAAATATGCCAAGGCACGCGAAGCATACAAACAAAACTAAGACTCAGTGTTTGTCCTCAAGAGCTGAGTTCCAGCCATAGGAAGTAGTCCTCATTCATGGACATCGGTCCAGAGTACCATGACAGTTCAGACAGAGACATCTCACCCTCCGACTCGGACGCGGTACCTGTGTCTTCCTTCGAACCTGTCCATGTTGTCCGGGCCTCCACGCCAGCTCTGGCGGTGTAATGGCTGGGACTTGGGGGTTCACACGAGCTGGCTGCTTTCAATGGTGCCAAGGCAATGGTGCCTGTCAATGTCTTTGACCATGTATGCACACGTCCCATCACCACACTGGACGTTTTACCAGCCTTACGATGTTCTCTCTCTGTTACACCTCAGTAATGCTACGGGAAAGCGGGAAAGAACTGGTACCTGGGGGCTGGCGTTTGAACAAAAGTGGAGGTGGCCTTGCTGCGGCAAGGAAGGCGAGCACGCGTTCCAGGGGCTGGGGCTGAGAGATGTGAGCACGCGGTGCTGAGAGAGAGAGAGACGAATTCAACACGTGGCCTTCTCTCTCAAGAAGCTTCACGTTTAGTTGTAAGGATAAGGAAACATCTGAATCGGAAAGAAAGCTCACTCTACTGAGTGTTCTGTTGTAAGGCACGTTGAATTTGTACCAGAGACTCCAGAGAGAAAGGTGGAAAACTGTGGACCACATTTCTTATTCTCTCATGAGTGTGTGTGTGTGTGTGTGTGTGTGTGTGTGTGCATGCGTGTGTGTGTGATAACATGAACTCAACATTTGGATATACCAAAGACTTTTACATACAGCATTTTTTTTTCTGTATAACACTCCCTGAGATCTTACTGCCCTCATTTGAGGGATAAATGCAGTGACATCCAGAGAGGAAGTCACTTGTCTGAAGTCAGACATCTAATACATTTCTTTTTTGGTTCCATGTCTAATTTCTATTCTGAAATGTAAAACTCTTCTGAATTAAAGTACAGCTGACATACAATATGGTATCAGTTTCAGGTGTAGAACACAGTGAGCTCTAACATTTATACACCTTACAAAGTAATCGCCACAAGAAGTCGGCTATCCACCTGTCACCACACAAAGTTATTGTGACACTGATACCACTAATACTCCCTGCGTTGTACCTCACATCTCCATGACCTCTATTTAGGAGTTTGTACCTCCTAATCCCCTTAGCCTTTTTGCCCATACCCCACCGCCCAAGCCTCTGGCAATCATCAGTTTTTCTGTATCTGTGAGTCAGTTTGTTCTGCTTGTTCATTTTAGTTTTTAGGTTCCACCCCTAAGTGAAGTGATGCATTTTTGATCCCGGGTAAAAATCCTAGACAGCAAGCCCTTAGCCCAGCCCTGCAGGTGGTACTTCCCACTGCAGTGATTTAAAACCAGCCAAGTAGCTCTGCAGCCTCTCCCGACATGTCACCGGCTCCAAGCCTCTTGGCACGACCGTCTCCTGGTAACAGGCAGTGGAAAGTGTCACTGGAAAGGCCGAGGGTTCATGTGGCAAGTTCGCTGATGACAAAAGTTTGATGCCTGAAGTCCACAACCGCTCTCGTGCTTCTGCTGAGTCGCACTGGAGGTGGAAGGGGAGGCCCTCGTCATTTGGGGGGATGCGCGACAAAGCCAGAGTCTGCCTCAGAGTGGGACTGGGGGCTGCACACACACTGTTCTGAAAGGACCCCCCGTGTGTCACCCTCTTCTGCTCCATAGCCCTGCCTGGTGGGAACGAGTCTTACAGAAATCTGTGGTTCCTTTCTCGTCGTCTGCAGAGATGCTGTCAGGATGTAGCAATCCGTCACAACCCAGATGCTTCCCCATTGCTCCGAGGACCATCTCAGTTTAGAGCCAGAGAGCGCTTTGCAGTCATCACACCTAATTCTCTTTACTTAAAGAGAAACTGAGGCCAAGACCTAGTTTTCCGACCGTGCAGGTCACACATGTTGTCAATGACGAATCCATAGCGCTGTTCGTAAAGTACATATTCCTAGAGCGATACAAATGAGCACGTTTTGTCATTTATTGTGACCTGTTTAAAACAACCCCCAGGGTGATCTAGAAATTTCTTTCTGAATTTATTTCCTCTTCAGATAAAGAAGACTCTGAAAGATAGCCATAAACATGATTTGAATTTAACTTAATACACTTTGTTGACTATCTACCCTGTGTCAACACTTTTTCTCGTGACTAGAGACTCACAGGTGAAATTTAACGACCGGGGATAAGAGGTCCTACCAAAAACCAAGGGATGATTTGAAGACTGGCACAGTTAGACAAACGTGACTTTTATAAAACTCCAGAGGCTTACAGGGTGACAAACAAGAACACATTAATATTGAAAGCCATACCTGGTTAATACCTATTTTTGATAAAAATACACATAACATAATACATATCTAATACATAGTTAATACATAGACTAACCCTAAACCATACACATAACAAATACATAAAACATATAAGACCAAGAACTTGGTGTTCCACCATGATTTAACACCTGTGGGCAGCAAAGCATAAATGTACTTAAAAACAGTGAGCTGTACCTCTCAATACTGTTTTAATCTATCTTATTATTTTTTTAAGTTTGAAGGACTCACACAGGAATGACCTGATGCGCATTTTATGTGTCGACAATTGGTATAAGCAAACGATGCCTTTCAATGTTCCAGTATAAAAAGTGACAATGGACGGAGTTGACACCGTCCACCTTGAGTATGGAGAAAGGGAGACAGACCTCGCTCTCCATATTCCGTTCTGTGTACTGGGCGACAGCTCTCTTAGGGTCCCGAAGCACATAATTAGAGGGAAATGTTGGGTGAATGAATTTCCTAATTAAGAAAAAGTATGAATGTGTGCACTTCTTAAGATCAAAGTGTTGACCATTGGAAAGGGCAAGTGATGAAATTTTTATTTGTAAAAGGAAAAAGAACTTTTGAAACTTTCGTTTAGGGTCAGAGGGACATTTTCATCAATAGGATAGAAATTCTGATATGGGTAGAGGAGTTTTATCAGGAGGTGATTCTGATAACTTTTAGAGTCTTTTTTTCAATTGTAATACATGCAAAATAGCCATTTGCATTGGTCTAGGAATTTTTAACTTTCCAGACTTCCTTCTGTAATGGTTAACTAGCTTCTGATATATGGTAGTTAAAATTTAGTTTCCTTGAGAGATACGTGTAGGCCTTTATTTTCTATATTCTTTTTTTTTAATGTAAGTGCACGTTACTGTATTATTAACTGAGTGTGGAAAAATCTCATATATACTACAATCACCTTCCTCTCATCCATTGCTTCCTATCCCTCGTCTGACAAATGCACTGAGGACAGGGATTTTAGGAGATGTTTCCCTGTGTTAAGGATGGCAAGAAGGCTGTACTTTATGGTGCTTTTGTGTTTTTCCTCCTTTTTGGCTTACCCTGAAACAAAACAAGATGCCTTATTTTTCAAAGTTTCCTAGAATATTTAAAGAAATAGAAACATGTTGTGTTTTTCTCAGCCTGAGAGAGAATTTGAGACTAATCCTAAACCAAATAGGAATCTTTATAAATTTCCGTGTATTTACTGACACTCCCAAGTCAACAAAATATTTTCCCCTTAAGATCCACATTTCTAGATAAATATAAGGATCTTTACTAATTTGGTTTCATCATTGAAAATTTTGTTTAGAAGCGTTAAAACACTTTTTGTTCTTTCTTGGCTATTGTTTCCCATTGCAAATGTATTATTTCAACTACACAAAGGGTCTGTTCCCATTGTTTTGAAATTGTTAATTAAAATCAGATCACATTTTAGCTGTAAGTGGTGAGGGAAATAAGATCCTAGATTAAGACAAAACAAAAAAAGAATAGCTCATAAACTAGTTGAATAGTTGTATTCATTTGCAAACAGGCACCTTTCTCTCTCAGGCCCTGCAGGGATTTCATCCGTTCTTAGACTCCGTCTTCTTTCAGCAAACGTTCACTGAATACTTGCAGAAGGCAAGTACTCTGATAGACACTGTGGGGTTCAAGGATGCCCGGTGTGGGAGCTGCAACTCTAACTTTCTACGCGCCCACCTACACACACACTTCATTTGATGGTTCACAGGGGAAGTCGGTAACTACCGTATTTTGCTGTGTGTAATGAGCACCCACATTTTTGGCCCAAACTTTCAGGGAAAAAAACCTTTCATTTTAATTTTTTGATTCAATTTTTATTTATGTATATTTAGAAACAAAACTGATGATCATATTCTGGGACATTATTTTGCATATGGATATCATGATTGTTTTCTGGGGTTACACTTTCAATGCATAAGCATAAATAAAAAATTAAAAACATTTATACAGATACAGAATTAGTACCACCCATGTATAATGCGCATCCTTATTTTTC
>VMDR010008814.1:0-35340 GCA_007922815.1 Macrotus californicus | reverse complement strand
TTTTGTTGCATGCTTAGCTCATTAATTTTCATTTTTTACTAACATACACTTAAGCATACATATTCTGTCTAAATATTGATTTTCTTGCATCACATGAGGTACTACATGCATTTCATCCAAAGAGTCACTGAGGACTACAACAAAAGAAACATCCACTTCCCACCCTCCCCCTTGGTTATGTCCATGTGTCCTTTATAGTGGTTCCTGAAAACCCTTCCCCCCACAGTCCCCTCCCCCCTTCCCTCTGGCTATTGTTAGATTGTTTTTAATTTCAATGTCTCTGGTTGTATTTTGTTTGCTTTTTTCTTTTGTTGATTATGTTCCTGTTAAAGGTGAGATCATAAGCATATTAAATTTTATATTTATAAATTTTATAAATGTGTTAAATTTTATAAGTGAACAGTTGTTTTCTACTTTCACTGAAATGTAAACAAAACAATACAATATTTTTTTTTAAATCATGATTTAAGTATATTGGGAAATACTTGGTTCAACTATCAAGAATATTTACAGCCCTCCCAGGTGTTGCTCAGGTGGCTGGAGCATCATCTTGTATACTTGGTTGCAGGTTTGATCCCTGGTCAGGGCACGTGCCTGGGTGTGGATCTGGTCCCTGGTTGGGACACATACGGAAGGCAACCAATCAATGTTTCTCCCTCACATAGATGTCTCTCCCTTCCTCGCTCTATATAAATAAATAAATAAATAAATAAATAAATAAATAAATAAATATTTACTAAAATGAGCTATGTAAGTTGAATTCCTGTGTAGGTATCAAGAGGTGATGATTTAGTTAGCATGTTTTATTTTCTTGGAGCAGAGCAATACACTCAATGGACATCTTTGTTTCTTTCTAGTTTCTCCTCTGCAATAAAAATAAATCTTGACTAAACATGTTAAGTGCACAAAAACAGGTCCTGATTTCCCATCCTTCAAATTAAGACAACAGATCTTTGTTCATAATAAACATAATTTAGATTTTTTTTTCAGTTTGAGAGCTAAACTTTGAGATTCCTACAGGTTCATGCCATCGCTACTTCCTCTGACTGAAATTTTCTCTGCCCCTCTTCTGTTTGTATTTTTTTATCCTCACCTGAGGACATGTTCTTATTGATTTAAAAAAGGAAGGGAGAGACAGAGACAGAGAAACATTGACGTGAGAGACAAACCATCTATTGGCTGCTTCCCGTACATGCCCTGACCGGGGATCGAGCCCACAACCTCAGTGCGTGCTCTGACCAGAATCAAACCTGCAACCTTTTGGTGAATGGGGCGATGCTCCAATGAACTGAGCCACACGGGCGAGGGCAGCCCCTCTCCTTTATGTTATTTTCCTACCTTCATGTCAGAGTAACTCTAAAGTTTAATATTTTCCATGGCATATTCTCAACCTTCCTATTCTGAAGTGCTCTCGACCATCCAATACTTAGTATTTTCTTGAACATCATTTAACTTTTATTATTTCATGCATTCCCAATTAGTGCCTTGCTCATTAAGAACAAATACTCATGCCTCTCACAATCTAACCCAGAGTTTGCTCACACTAATCAGGGGTGGGCAAAAGCAGGCTCACAGTTATGACTATGCAGAACACAAGTGTTTATTCTTGTATTATTATTTATTAATTATTACAAATAGCAGACTTTTCCCCACCCTATATGCTGCATAAATCTTGTTGAATGAAGTGAAGACACCAGCTGGTGTGCTCCAATGTCCAGGACCTGATGATTACGAGAGATCGCCAAACATTGTAGGCAATTTTTATATTTGGTTTCATTGAAGTTTTTTCCCTCTTTGTACACAAATTTGCCAGGTTTGAGGCCCACAATTACCATAGAATAAAATTTAGGACTCCCTTGTTTCCATTTTCCATTTAATTCTCCTTTAAAATTGACCCCCAAAGGCCAGGTTCCCAAATATCAAGTAATCAGAGAGTATAAAAAAAAGTACTGGGGACAAGAAGTTACAGAAAGGGAACTTGAGGATTTTGTAATATTGGGGTGCTTTTGTTATGATAGAATGAGCGGCCAGAGGGAAACAAAGGCAGGGAGGAGGAGGGGTACAGGTCCCAACCATAGACTCAGCCGACCTTGAAATTCTATGTACCTTTTCCATTATCTGGGAAAGAAAGCCTTTGAAAATGTGCTTTCATCCCAAGCCTAAAAGGCCAGAAAGGGCCCAAAGTGCCTAAAGAAAGAAGTCCATTAACACCTTTGGGTATTCACACCCCAGTCCCTCCAACTATATAAATCTTCAGAACAAAGGATACTGCCCTTTGCTCCCATTCTCTCTATCTCTCTCTCACTCACTCACCTGCTAGCTCGCTCGCTCACTCACTCTCTCCCTCTCTCGCTCTCACTCTTGGGATCCCTGCACTTGCCACCCCAGCCTTTGGCTGCTCTTACTTTCTCTGCGCATACCCTGCTTTGCGCTGAACCCCCCCCACCTTAGCTAGGCCCATTCTCTTTCTCCATAACGGATCGCCAATCAACCCTGCTTCACGCTATTTAAAAGACTTGCTGACCTGTAATTCTTGACTGCACTTGCAAGAAGAACCAAGTTTCTGCCAGTTTCTCCCATAACAACTTGTCCTAATAATGTTTGGTTAAACCCCAAGGAGAATCACAAGAAACCATCAAACTCTCCAGTACCCTCCTTATCTGCAGGAGATGTGTTCCAGCACCCTCAGTGGATGCCTGAACTCCTGAGTAGTACCTCATCCTATATATATTATGTTTCTCTGTGCATATACACCTAAGATAAAGTTTAATTTCTAAATTAGGCACAATGAGATATTGACAACAATAAGTAATAATAAAATAGAATAATTATAACAATGGACTGTAATAAGAGTTATGTGAATGTGGTCTCTTTCTCCCTCTCTCTCAAAATATCCTGTTGTACTGTTTGTACTCACTTTTTCACTTAGAAGAGGTGTGTTAGGGCTTCCCTTCTGCACATCGGAACTGCCAGCATCACTATTCATGCACGTTGGGGCCACTATTAAGTGAAATAAATGTCTCTTGAGCACAGCACTGTGACACTGTGACGCTTGATCTGACACCCCAGATGGGTACTGAGTGACTACCAGGCGGGGGTGAATACAGCATGGAGACACTGGGCAAAAAGATGGTTCATGTCCTGGGCAGGGCTGTGCGAAGTGTCATCACATTACTCAGAAGGACCTGTCATTTAAGACTTATGAACTGTTTTTTTCTGAAATTTTCTATTTAACATTTTTGTATTGTCGCTGACCTCAGGTAACTGAAACCTCAGGGTGCAAATCTTCAGAATGGGGTGAGGGGGACTACCGAATTAGCAACTATCAGATGTGCTTCTCTAAAAATTTTCTTTTATTTTCTTTAAATTTGAATTTTTATTTATATCTTAACTTTTTTAATGTTTTCAATTACAGTTTACATTCAATATTGTTTTGTATTAATTTCAGGTTTACACGCTAGTGGTTGCAAGAGGGACAGGGGGTTGGGGGCCTGGGTAGAAGCACAGATTGGCAGTTACAAAACAGTCATGGGATGTAAAGTTCAGCACAGGAAACAGTCAGTCACACTGTAATAATGAAGTGTGGTGCCAGTTGCATGCTGGAAATATCAGGGGCACTTTGTAGAGCAATGGTTGTCTAACCACTAAAATGTACTTTCTTGATCGGCAGGCAGTGTGCACAAGCAGCTCTTCGTACTCAGCTGCCAAATGTATTTCCTCTTTTATGGTTATTTATAATCTTTTCCATTTTCCTATTGGGTTGTCTGTCTAGTTCTTAACTATTTGTAGGACTTTCTGAATTTCAGGAATGTGACACTTTTGTGTTGTGTATATTTCAGGTCATTTTGCAGGGTCTGGCTTTACTTAACATCATTTTTATTGTATAGCACATTTATCAGAGTCCTTTCATGGCCTCAGCGTTTCATATGTTACTAAGGCAGGCTTTGCCCACTCGACAATCATAAAATTATCTTTTCCAAAGAGCATTTCCAAGGGCGTTATTTTCCCAGAGCATTTGTTATTTTGTGCCCTTTCATTAGTTGATCTGAAATTTATTTTGATGTATGGATTGATGTATTGTGACAGGATAGTAAAAATCCAGGAAAATTCCTGGGCAAGTTGAATAGGGAAACAGACAAGAAACTGAAGGCAAAACAACTTGAACAACTTACAGGCAGCTAGTGAATCACAAGACCTACCTTATCTTCCCTAACAAGGACACTAGAGAGCAAATGATTTATACCTCTTCACCCTAACCAGAGAATACATAGCTTAAGGCACCCTGGTCTGGGAAATAGAGAACAGAGACCAAAGTAATGCCATTCGTGCAACTAAACAGACAGATGGCAGTCAGGGAAACATAATGAAAACCCCATTAAAACCAGACACACTCAAGATAAATGTAAAACAGTACAGCAGACTAAAGAATAATCCCAAACGCTCCTATATGCTCATTTTAATGCAGTTGCATATGAAACCTGGAAAGCTAATAAATATTCTGCTGAAAGCCTCCCCTAAAATTCTCACCTGCAGAAGGGAGAGAAAACCCCTCAAGACAAAGATCTGTACAGACTCACTCTAGTGCACGCTCATGCCCCTTCTCAGGCAGGAGCTGTTGAATATTTACTTCCTCCTAAACTCAAAGTGTCCTCATGAGACTTGCAACCAGCGGGCAGTGGCAGCTCTTCTCAGGCTTACCCCATGCTCCTGTCTGCAAGGTCCCCTTTTCTCTGACTTCTCAATGAGCTAAAAGCAGCCTCACTTTGACTCACTTCTGTCGCTGTGACCTTCACTTCCTAATGAGCTGACAGCAGCCCCACCTTGGCTCGCTCCTTTTCTATAACATTTCTAGGGTACCAAAGCAGAACACTGCCGAGGCTCGCTCCTGTTGCTTCTTCTACCCTAAGTCCCTCCTGTTTCACTGCCCTCATCTTTCATAACTGTACTCTCAAAATCACCTGGATTCCTGTTGTGAAATCTTTCCTCCAGGAATCCAAGAACCCCCTCACGACAGGCAGGCCCGAGGCAGATCCGCTCGAGGCCAGTCCCTGTGAGGTAACAGTATATATAGATTTTTCTCTTGATGTAGAGGAAATTGCCCTGACGCTACTGTGAATTAATGCAGTTTTTCCCGTTAAGTTGAAATACCATTGTGGACATTGTTAGTGTACATCAATTGTAAGTTTCCGTGGAATACCACGCTTCCTATACATTAGGCAGTCTTATGATTAGCTCCAGCTAGTAGACTGAGCTGAACAGTGTATGTGCTGCTTCTGGACTAAGAAAGCCAGAAGTTCCCTGAAACATTTTACTTTTCTCTTCCTCTGCAGTGATCATGGAGGAGGCTTCATGTTGAGCTGGCAGAGCTGTGAGATGTAAGCGGCTGTATTCTGAAGATCCTGCCTCATGCTCAGCTCCCTAGAGCCACGATCCCCAACCTTTTTGGCACCAGGGACCAGTTCTGTGGAAGACAATTTTTCCACAGACCAGGGTGGGGGGTTGGTTTGGGGGTGATTCAAGCTCATTACATTCAAGCTCACCTCTTGCTGTGTGTCCAGTTCCTCACAGGCCGAGACCAGACCTGGTCCATGGCCTGGAAGTTGGGGACCCCTGGAATAGAGTCTCTGGGGTCCAAGGTGGCTTTTGCATGCAGACAAATGAACTTTGTGAGTCAGGCCTCAGAGATTTTGTGGGTTGTTTAACTGCAGCCTAAGTCTACTTTACCCTTATTCACATACTACCTTAACATATGGAAATATCCATATAGATTTGATTCTTGAGTCTTTAACTCTGATCCATTTATCTATTTGCTTCTTCTTCTGTGAATACCACACCTCCCCGTTTTACTGTAACTTTATAACTGATTTTAGCATCTGAGAGGGCAAGACCTACATCATTGTTCTTTTACAAAATCCTGTTGGCTAGGCTTAAGCATTACTTTTCAGGATTGATTTTTACAATTCTATAAAATTCAACTTTTGAATTTTAAATCATACTGCATTAGATTTATAGATTAATTTAGGAAAATTGATATCTTACCACATAAAGTCTTAGAGCTGTTTTTTATGTCTTACTTGTTCCTTTAGTTTTATTTTTTTTGTTCATGAGTCTTGCTTTATGTAAAATTCTTACCTTAACATACTTAATTTTTTTAATTTTAGTATATTTTATTGATTATACCATTACAGTTGTCCCATTTTTTCTCCCTTTTACTCCCCTCTACCCTGTACTCTTATACTCTGTACTTTTTCCCCCATTCTGCCCTCTCTCTGTCCCTGCTGATATCCCTCCATGTGATCTCTATTTCTGGGAATCTGTTCCTGTTCTAGTTGTTTGCTTAGTTCGTTTTTGTTTTTGTTTTTTTTAGGTTCGGTTTTTGATAGTTATGAATTTGTTGTCATTTTACTGTTTGTATTTTTTATCTTCTTCCTTTTCTTAGATAAGTCCCTTTAATATTTCATATATTAAGAGCTTGGTGATGATGAACTCCTTTAACTTGACATTATCTGGGAAGCACTTTAACTGTCCTTCCATTCTAAATGAAAGCTTTGCTGGATAGAGTAATCTTGGACATAGGTCCTTGCCTTTCATGACTTCAAATACTTCTTTCCAGCCCCTTCTTGCCTGTAAGGTTTCTTTTGAGAAATCAGCTGACAGTCTTATGGGTACTCCTTGGTAGGTAACTGTCTCCTTTTCTCTTGCTGCTTTTAAGATTCTGTCCTTACCTTTAATCTTGGGTAACTTAATTATGATGTATCTTGGTGTGTGCTTCCTTGTGTTCAACTTCCTTGGGACTCTCTGAGCTTCCTGGACATCCAAGAAGTCTATTTCTTTTGCCAGATTAGAGAAGTTCTCCTTCATTATGTTTTCAAATAAGTTTTCAATTTCTTGCTGTTGTTCTTCCCCTTCTGGCACCCCTATGATTCAGATGTTGGAATGTTTAAAGTTGTCCAGAGGTTCCTAAGCCTCTCCTAATTTTTTTGAATTCTTGTTTCTTTGTTCTGTTCTAGTTGAATGTTTATTTCTTCTTTCTGCTCCAAACCATTGATTTGAGTCCCAGGTTCCTTCCCGTCAATATTGGTTCCCTGTACATTTTCCTTTATTTCACTTTTCATAGCCCTTACTTTTTCCTTTATTTTGTGACGATCCTCAGCCATTTCTGTGAGCATCTTGATTTACCAGTGTTTTGAACTCTGCATCTGATAGTTTGGCTATCTCTTTATCACTTAGTTGTATTTTTTCTGGAGCTTTGACCTGTTCTTTCATTTGGGCCATATTTTTTTGTCTTGGCACGGGTGTTATGTAGTAAGCGGCAGAGTCTTAGTTATTCGCCAGGGTGGGGCAACCCATGTCACTTCATTGTAACACTGTGTGTAGTGGAGGGGTCCAAGAGGAAACAATGTTGCTTGCTTGGCCCTTGGCCAGCTTTCAGTCACTTCCTCCACTACCCACAAGCAAACTGGGCCCTTCTGATGCTGAATCTTGGGTGGGTGGTTTTGTGTATGGTCAAGGACCTTGTGGATCTCTGCAACAAACTCACCTGTGAGGCTGGGAGTTTCTCCTGCTGCTTCCACCCCCACAGATTTTTACAGTCAGAGGTTTTGAGGCTTTATTTCCCTGCACTGGAACCCTGGGTTACACCATCTATCTTGTTCCCCAGTTGTTCCTCCCAGTTTATCTCCACACAAATGTGGGACCACCTGCTCTTCCAGCCACCCCCTTGCTTGGTTCTCCAGCTTCCCTGGCTGCCCATCTCTGCCCCTCCTACTGGTCTGGATGATTGTTTCTTCTTTAACACCTTGGTTGTCGGATTTCCATATAGTTCGATTTTCTGGCAGTTCTGGTTATTTTTTGTTTTTAAATTTGTTGTTGTCCTTCTTTTGGGTATGTGAGGAGGCACAGTGTATCTACCTACACCTTTGTCTTGGTCAGAAGTCTAGTTTTTCAAAATAGTTTTTGTTGCTCTTGAATGAGATATTTGCCTATATTACATTTAATTTTTTTTTCTTACTGGTGTATATTTCTCTTGTATGCAGCTTTTTCTGAGCTCATTTATTAGTTTTGAGAAAAACCTGTGATTCTCTCCCTGGCTGGTATGGCTCAGTTGGATGGAGAGTTGTCCCATAACCAAAAAGTTGCAGGTTTTATTTCTTCAGTCCAGTGCACATGATCTTCAGTCTGGGAACCTATACAGGAGACAAGCAGCTGATGCTCCTCTCTCACATCAATGTTTCTCTCTCTTCCTTCCTTTCTCTCTAAGAAGAACAAGGAAAAAATGTTCTTAGGTGAGAATTTAAATAAATAGATAAACAAACAAATAAACAAACACAAGTAAATAAGTAAATAAGTGATTCTCTTTAACCAAGAGGTGGTCCTAGGTTGCTATTTCTCAGACGCTTATCAAAGCTCCTTCAGGATTTGTTTCTAGTCACTAGCCTCGGACAATTCAGTGCATTTCCATCCTTTATGGTTTCTTCGACGATCTGTTCTAGAAAATGTCCTATTTAAATTCTCTCTCCATCTCTTATTCCTGTAAGGCATTTAACAAATCTGTTTGTGTAATTAAATTCCTGTACTATTATTACTTTATGGACTAATTTTACATCCTTGTGTAGCTTATTTAATATTTCCGTACCAGTTTCACCATCCTCAATAAGAAAACCATTGTTTATTATTTCTATAGCCTATTATTATGGCATTTGTAATCTTTTTTAAATATATTTTATTGATTATGCTATTACAGTTGTCCCATTTTCCCCCCTTTATTTCCTTCTGCCCTGCACACCCCTCCCACTTACATTCCCCCCTTTAGTTCATGTCCATGGGTCATACATATAAGTTCTTTGGCTTCTACATTTCCTATATTACTCTTGACCTTCCCCTGTCTATTTTCTACCTACCATTTATACTACTTATCCTCTGTACCTTTCCCCCTTCTCTCCCCTTCCCACTCCCCAGATGATAACCCTCCATGTGATTTCCATTTCTGTGATTCTGTTCCTGTTCTAGTTGTTTGCTTAGTTTGTTTTTGTTTTTGTTTTTGGTGTGGTTGTTAATAATTGTGAGTTTGTTGTCATTTTACTGTTCACATTTTTTATCTTCTTTTTCTTGGATAACTCCCTTTAACATTTCATATAATAATGGTTTGGTGATGATGAACTCCTTTAACTTGACATTATCTGGGAAGCTACTTTAACTGTCCTTCCATTCTAAATGAAAGCTTTGCTGGGTAGAATAATCTTGGATGTAGGTCCTTGCCTTTCATGACTTCAAATACTTCTTTCCAGCCCCTTCTTGCCTGCAAGGTTTCTTTTGAGAAATCAGCTGACAGTCTTATGGGTACTCCTTGGTAGGTAACTGTCTCCTTTTCTCTTGCTGCTTTTAAGACTCTCTCCTTATCTTTAATCTTGGGTAATGTAATTATGATGATGCCTTGGTGTGTGCTTCCTTGGGTCCAACTTCTTTGGGACTCTGAGCTTCCTGGACATTCTGGAAGTCTATTTCCTTTACCAGATTGGGGAAGTTCTCCTGCATTATGTTTTCAAATAAGTTTTCAATTTCTTTCTCTTCCTCTTCTCCTTTCTGGCACCCCTATGATTCAGATGTTGGAACATTTAAAGATGTCTTGGAGGTTCCTAAGCCTCTCCTAATTTTTTTGAATACTTGTTTCTTCATTCTGTTCTTGTTGAATGTTTCTTCTTCCTTCTGATCCACACTGTTGATTTGAGTCCCAGTTTCCTTCCCGTCACTGTTGGTTCCCTGTACATTTTCCTTTATTTCATTTAACATAGTTTTCATTTTTTCACCTAATTTGTGACCTTATTCAACTAATTCTGTGGGCATCCTAATTACCAGTGTTTTGAGCTCTGCATCTGATAGGTTGGGTATCTCTTCATCACTTAGTTGTATATTTTCTGGAGCTTTGATCTGTTCTTTCATTTGGGCCATTTTTTTTTGGTCTTGGTGCACCTGTTACATAGTAGGGGGTGGAGCCTTAGGTGTTCACCAGGGCGCGGCAACCCACTTTGTGATTCGGTCTGTGGGGGAGGGACCAAGAGGGAAAACAATGCTGCTTGCTCTGCTCTCTGCCGGTTTTAAGTCAGTCCCCCTGCTCCCACAAGCAAATTGGGTTCTTCTGGTGCTGATTCCTGAGTGGGTAGGTTAGTATATGTTCTAGGACCCTGTGAGTCTCTCCAACGAGCTCTCCTGTGAGGCTGGGAGTTTCTCCTGCTGGGGCCTCAACCCCCACAGGTGTTTTCAGTCAGAGGTTTGAAGCTTTATTTCCCCTTGCTGGAACCCTGGGTTTCAGGGTCTGTCTTGCTCCCTAGTTGTTCCTCCCAATTTATCTGCACAGGAATGTGGGACTGCCCAGTCCACAATCCGCCACCTTGCTGGGTCTGCCAGCCGCCGTCTTGTTCACCGGTGGGTGCCATGCCCGCCCCAGTCCTCCAGCCACTGCCTTGCCACAAGTCCTCTCCACCCAGCTTCCCATCTCCGCCCCTCCTACTGGTCTGGATGAATGTTTCTTTAACTCCTTGGTTATCGGACTTCCATACAGTTCAATTTTCTGTCAGTTCTGGTTGTTTTTTGTTTTTAAATTTGTTATTGTCCTTCTTTTGGTTGTGTGAGGAGGCACAGTGTGTCTACCTACGTCTTCATCTTGGCTGGAAGTCAGACGTTAATAATCTTAATACAATCTTTTTATCTCTCATGGATTATTCTCTTTCTTTAAAGATTTAATTTATTTATTTTAGAGAGAAGGGAAGGGAGGAAGAAAGAGAGGGAGAGAAACATCTATGTCAGAAATGTCTATTCGTTGCCTCTCACATGCCCCCAGCCAGGGACCTGGCCTGCAACCCAGGCATGTGCCCTGACTGGGACCTGGGACCTTTTGCTTTGTGGAATGATGCCCAACCCACTGAGCCATACCAGTCAGGGCTGATTACCCTCTTAATATGAAGTTCCAAGTGGCCAATTCTATTAAGGTCTATTTTATTTTACTATATATTTAAAGTTTCTACTATTGAAATATATGTTCTTATCTTCTTGACATTAGTCAATGTTTTAAAAAGGGTTCTGGATGCAAAACACAGATATCTGATCCATATGAGTCTGTTTATATACATCTTATCATAGTCTTTTGGGTCTTTTTGGAACAAGTTTAATGAAAATCCTGCAAAGTCCTATGAGTACTTAAATACCATGGTGTCAAAGCATGTGACTGCCCAGAGGCTTAAAAACCATCCTTTCCAATACCTTTTGCCCAAACAGGCACATCACAGGACAGGCCTGCCTGCAGAAGGGAAAAGGGGGGAGGTAGTTCCTACTCTGCTTTCTGGAAACATCACCAATACCCACAAGTCCCCCAAGCTACTCTTGACTAAGTCATCAAGGGAAGATAGTGAGTTCATCAGAACAGGGTAGATTATGCTCCAGTGACAAACAATTCTCACTTTTCAGAGTGGCTTTTTTATAGATGAAAGATGCCCACAATTTATTTTGCTGCTTCTTGTTAAGCAGTAAAGTCTAATTCTTCTTCCCTGTAATCTGGACTGACCTTTAGTGATTTAACTAATAAAATGTGGCAGAAGTGACATTTTTAGATTTCTAAGATCTTAAGAAGCACTGTAGCTTCCCCCGGGGACTTGGGAACTCTTGCTCTAGAGAAAGGAAGCATGAAAGCCCTCAAACTACCATGCTGAAGGAAGCCCAACTAGCCCTAAGGAGAGGCTGCTAGGTTAAGAGAGGTGTTTCATCAGTCCCTACCTTTTCCAGCCATCCTATGCCAGGTGCTAGACATCTGAGCACAAAAGACTTGAAATAACCTATAGCCTTTGCTTCCAAGTGTCTAGTACCCTATGAAGGGACCCAAAGAAAAACAGCCCATTTGAGCCTATCAACTCCCAGAACCATGAGACATGATCATGGGGTGGTGAGTTATGCAGCAATAGCTAACCCAAATAGGCTTATCATCACGGAAATTTATTTCTTGCCTATTCAGAGTTCATTAAGAAGACAGGGAATCATCAGGGTAACTATTTTCCATGACCCATCTCAAAAATTCAGGCTTCTCTGGTCTTGTAGCCTCCTAGGTCATGATCCTTCTGTAAAGGTTCTACAGTAGGGGAAGGGAACACTAGAGTACCTGACACCAGTGTTTAAATGCCTCAACCTGCAAATGATACACTCACATCCCTCCTGCTTGCCGACCATTGGCTAGAACTGTTACAACGGTAGGCCTAACTTCAGAGTGTGTGGAAGCATACTGCTCTGCAGGCTGGCAAAGAGAAGGGAACTGAAATGCATCCACCACATTCTTCTCTCTCCTGCTATTGCAGCAGCTCATCAGAGAACAAGGTATTCCTTTTCCCACTCGGAGCTATGTATTTTTGTGTAACCATGGCTACCCCACAGTGCTACCAGTGGAAATGACTCTAGGGACAAAAGCTCTTTTTCCCAGTACCAGGTATCAATCTTCTTAAAACTGTAATTCCATTCTTTAAACGTGTAAAGGTTTGAACACATACCTAGTTACCTATTGCTGCATAACAAATTATCCTACACCTTAATGGCTTAAAGCAATATTTATTGATTGTTTCACAGTTTCTATTGTTAAAGGATCCACTCAAGTGGTTCCTTCTGGCTCTAGGTCACTCTTAAGGCTCAGTCATCTCAACATTAGGGGAAAGATCTGTTTCTAGGTCACTTTTGTGGTTGTTCACAGGATTCTGGTCTTCAGAGCTGTTGGGCTGATGCCTCTGTTCCTCACTTGTTTGGGGAATGGGAAGTAGCTCTGCATTACTAGAGCATGGAGGATTATAGGAATGCTAGACCATGAAGTGAGCAAAACTGAAGCTGGATTGTGAAAGACTATGTGTACTATGGTAAGTGAATTTGACTTTAATTTAGGAAAAGCAGAGAGCCTTAGAAGCATTACAGCATGCTATTGCCTCCAAATAATAGTATATAAACTTTACTGAATCACATCATGAGTTAGGCATTATATTTATCTCATTCAGTCTTCACAGCCATCACATGCAGTATGTTCTATTATTACCTGAATTTAAATAGAACCTTGGAGTTAAATAGTTTTAGCCCCAAGTCACATTGGTAGGAAGTGTCAGGCTGAGATGTCAATCATGGTTTGACAGCAATTGCTTTCCTGAGCCTGGTCTGTGCCACCCCCCACACACTAGTTCACACACATTCATGATATATTCTTTCCTACTCACCTTACTCTGGAGGCCAAGAAATTCAATTTTTGAACACATATTTTGTATTATATATAGGAAAAGCTTCAGCAATAGTTTCCTTTTTTAAAAATTATGTATTGGTTTCAGGTATACAGCTTAGTGGTTAGGCAATCATTCAATTTACATGATGTTCCCTCCATATTTCCGGTACCTCAGCTGGCACCATATATAGTTATTACAATATTATCGACTATATTTCCTATGCTGTACTTACTTCTTCATGACTATTTTGTAGCTATACTGCTTAGTCCCTTCCCCTCTTTCACCTAGTAACCCATCTCTGTCTCCTCTCTGGCAACCACCAGTTTTCTCTCTGTATCTACAAGTCTGTTTCAATTTTGTTTGTTGGGTTTTTTTTTTTGTTTGTTTGTTTTTAGATCTGCATATAAGTGAAACTATATGGTAGTGGTCTTTGTCTGACTGACTTATTTCACTGAGCATAACAGCCTCTAGTTCTATCCATGCTGTTGCAAGCAATAGTGTCTCTGTGTCTCAGACATGCTCTTTTTAATTTTGGAAAATTTCCAACATACACAAAAGTAGAGAGAATGGTAAAAACGAACTTAGCTTTAACATTTACTTGATATTGCGCCACTTTGGTTTCCCCCTCCTCCCTCCACTCTCCAAATTTTATTTCTGGAGTTTAAAAAAGTGAATTCTAGACAGCATATTATTTCAGCCATAAATGTGGCACTCTCTGTAACCAAAACACGTTTAAAAATATATAGTCATAACACCATTATTACACCCAACAAAATCAATAGTAATTGCTTATTATCAGATCCTATATTTAAGAAATTTTTTAAAAACAAATCACATATACACTAAACTGAACAGAATGGTAGAATTCACACAGATGAGTCCTTGCTTTTTGAGCAAAATAAAATGCTCTCCATTGAGTTTAAAGATTGATCTTGTTAGATAGGAAAGGGTCTCAAGGTCTGAGCAATTCTTACTAAATGCTATTCTTGCCAAATGTTAAAATGTAGCACAGTATTTTGCAGATGCAGCTGTAAACAGAATGTGCTTGACAGGAACACAACCTGGTAAGCGAGTGTAGGAAGCCATCTGCAAAAAAGAATCAACATGTCATTGACCAAATAGTGTTTATAAGCAATGGCTAAGCTTCCCTTAGGGGATACAGGGCTTTAGATATGAATCTATATCCAAAGCAAATAAAACTGTCTTGCAACAACTTTCTTGAAAAGAACGCCCCAAGCTGCAAAGCCCTTGAGGTTGATAACAATCTGTATATAATAACAGTGACTTTTAGTAACATTTATTGCAGGAACATTTTCCAAGTTTACAATAGTTTATAAATTTTAGTCATAATTTGATAACGGCAGGTTCCACATAGAACTTAGCTACTACAAATTAACACCTAATGCAGGTAAGACCTTCTCTGGAGGCAAAATTAACCTTTCTTTGCTATAAGCAATGATTGTAGATTCATCTCACGTGCCCTGCAATAATCATAGTTGTATAGCTGTTTGTGTTAAAAGGACAGAAATCACTATGTTTCATGATATATTGATTACTGTCAACTTATGGTTGTTGGCACCAATTCAATGCCAACAGGAATCTCCAACCTGGGGTGGAGTGAAGAAAGAAATTTTATTCAGTACAAAAAGGCTTAACTGTAATACAGCATGGCTGTGAAAACAGCGTGACTATGGAGCAGTCCAGGGAAAAACACTGCCTTCATCTTAGGTGGAAAGGGAATGTGCACTCTCAGAACTACAGGAAAATTGGCTTATATGGATGGAAGTACCTGCCCTTAGTTCCTGATTGGTCTGTCCTCATGAAAATGAAGAATCCAAATACTCAAAGTTTGATTGGCCCAAAAGGCACTCTCCTGATTGGTCAGAATAGAGCTACTCTGGTTGTTTGGAGATATGCAGTTCTACTATATGGGAAAGCTTCAGTCCTATTGCTTGAAGTAGGATTCCAGGAACTCCTTTATGAGGGCTGGCTCATATCCATGCTAGCCCCCAAGAAACACAATGTAGGCAGGAAGTTCAGTACAGAGGCAGGTATTTACATGCACAGGCAGGTGCTTCAGTGCAGGATTCTCTCTGCAGTGCAGTTTGTGTGAGAAGACCCTGTGCAGAAATGGCTGCTAGGCTCTGTTTTTAAACAACTTTAGTCCAGTTAGCTACCAGAAGCCCTTCTTAGTAGATATCTTCTTTCTCAGGGTTCACATCACATTACTGAGTTTTATACTGTGAACACCTAATGAATTCTTATAAAGCACACTTTGAAAAGCTTACCATCCCTCTAATTATGTATTTCAGTCTTACACACACACACACACACACACACACACACACGAGTGTGGTGGCCTCTCCGTACAAATGCGCTGATGTGTACCTGGGAAGCAATTTGGAAATATTTAAGGATACTTTCATTTTAGATCTAACAAAACTGTAACTGAGGAAAGTGTGAGGTGCATTTAAATTGTGACTGGAACTTTTCTAACTCATTTGATCTATTAGTACCCACATTTTAAGTTCTATAAAGTTAAAATCGTTTTTGTAAAGAACATATAGTTTTGAAACTGCATAGTCTAGTTTCACAACTACCTCCAATTAGGCAATGATATGTCAACATACACATGCAGAGAGTAACTTTCCTTGCCCTTTTAGCAAGACGCATGCCCACTCCATTCTTCGTTAAACAGGTTTACTTTGCAGTTCATTGTTGTTATTTTTGCTACATTGGAGAGAAGATGAATTCTTAAACTACTGGTTATGTTTCTCTTTAGAAAAAACCACACGCGCCACCCCCACCCCCCACCCTCCACCCTCCTTTACTGGGTAGCCTGGGCACACGCAGAGCGTGTTCTAACGTGAGCAACAGAGGGTCATCGGTTTATTTTCAGCTTGGTGGTCCGGAAAAATGGCAGGCTGTTGCCTAGGCAACCAACACCCCAGGCAACAGCAGCAAGTCTAGGCGGAAGGGGGTGTGGCCTCAGCGCCCCCGGGCTGATAAGAGGCGGTGCTCGCTGCTTGCATAGACTACGGTTTGTGGGCTGCTCCGCAGAGCGGAAGCTACGCAGCCCCGCAGCCGCTCTGACTACCTTTAGAGGCCCAGCGGTGCAGCGAGCGAGGCCGTGGACCCTCGGCTGCTACCTTTCTCCTCGCGCCCTGTGGAGGAGCCTCGCTCCGCGCCCCAATATGGCAGGAGGGCGCTGCAGCCCGCTGCTGATGGTGCTTCTAGCCGCCTGGGTGGCTGCGGAGCCGGAGGAGGAGGCCCGGCCGGAGCAGTCTTCGCTACTGGCGGAGCAGAGTATGGTGCTTCCCATGACCGCCTCCAACTGGACGCTGGTTTTGGAGGGCGAGTGGATGCTGAAATTGTGAGTGTGCCCGAATGACCCACACGCCACACTGTCCCTTCGGACGACGCCCTCCCAGAGCCGAGCAGGCTGCGCCCAATCGCATTACCCACAGGGGTCGACTGCAGGCCCCAGGCTCACTTTGTCACCGGACCTGACTGCTGGCGCTGCGCATGCGTTCCTGGCTTTGCGCGTTGACAGCTGAGGGTGTAGCGCATCACCTCCATTCCCCACCTTGCTTGTCTCCTACTTTAGGGAAGTGTTTTGGGATGGGGTGGGTGAGCAACTTACCAAGGGGAGGATATGAGGAGGGGGACGGAGGTAATCTGCAGGAAAATAGCGTGTTTTTGATATACGTTTGTAGGTAGAGGAGAAAGGCGGTCATTCAGTGACATTTTTGTGCAAATAGGCAGCGTGGGCTAGGAAATGTGTTTGTTGAGTGAATAATTGCACACGGTGAAGGGCAGGCAAGTTTGTATAAAGTATCTTAGTCTTCATTTTGAAGATCCCAAGATATTGTGAAAAAGCAGAAAGATGGGTGCTTTTAAAGATTTAAAACAAGATTTCAAATAAATGTTGATACTTGTAATTTTTAGAGGTAGAACTTTATGGGTAACTATAACTTACTTGTGCTAGTGTTATAAAGAAAAGGACATTAGTAAATTGCCTCCTTTGAATAACAGAAAGTAAATTGTGGATAGTGCTTTTGCTTGAGGAGATGGGAAAATAGAGATTTGAGTTAGGCGCAGGCCAAGGGATTGGTCATCATAGATTAAAATAGCTTTCCTTTATTTGTCCAAGGCTAAATTTTAAAGTTTTCAATTTAGATGTGAGCAGATGCCTATGAAGTGCAAACATCCCAGAGAGACCACTGCCAAAAGTTATGTCACTTAGCAGATTACATTGTTCAGGAACAGAATGCACATTACCCCGCAAATATACATTTACCTTGTGGTCACAAAGAAGGGGGTATTTTAGACCTTGAAGTAAAAAGCCTTTGAGATCACAATAAGTCAATGAAATTATTAAAGAGATCTGCAGACATACTCTTGTTAAAGTAAACCACTTAACTCCTTTGAATGGAGTTGAGGAGGTGGAGCTGTTTCTGGACTCATGTTTATGGTAATTGTAAAAGTAGAGCAGCTGCATTTTGTCCACCAGTACTACAGACAGTTCTTTTTTTTCGGTAAGTGCTTACAAAATGGAATTTTTCTAGATCTGCTTTCTGACTAAAAATGATTTTGTGTGTGTACATGATGAAAATCAAAGCAGAAAGGCTTCAGCTCATTTGCAGTTCCTTTTGGAGTAGTTTTTTTTAAGTAAAAGAGCTAAGGACACTAAAGGTAAGTGTAAACCGTGTTAAGCTTACAAATAGGCAGCAGCCAACAGCTCCTATGCTTGGCCACGTTGACAGTTCAAATTGCACTTATTCGTAAATGTAGAAGCCTAGATGTAGTAATCAGTTACTCTAAGCCTGTTATGTGTCCTTTGTGTGGAATGTGTCTGGGCTGTGATGCACAATGACACTTGTAACCTGGAAGCTGTGTAGACACTTGAGATCGTTTTAGTAGAAGTTCTTGTTTCATCTGGTACACTTCAGAATAGGAAGCAGGCCTGGAAGAGGATTTCAACCATTGCATCCAGCTTCTCTGTACCAAACCTAGGTGCTTGTACTGAAGAAATATGGTGGCTCTTAACCATTTGTGACACTCCCTTTCTCCCCTTTGAACAAATCGAACATTTCTAAAAATACAAAATTCATTATATTCTCATTACCTTTATAGACCTACCGAGAATTCATTTAAACAGCCAGTAAGTTGTCAGATTTCTTTCCCTGATACATATAACAAGCAGAATGTGTTAATACTAGTTTTCATGATAACACTTTTTGTTCAGGTGAACTGGTCATAATAAATGGAAATTGTTAGAGGTCCACATTGTTAGATGGTATATTTAACTTATCTAAAGAAGCAAGTTAGGCTTTCTGACAGTATTTAAAATTTGACAGTTCTTTATTTTTTCATTTACTTATATGCTACCTCTCTTCTGGAAATTCTTTTATATTCCACTTTATACAGAGCACCTATACTGCAGTTCCTGTCATATTGGTATCAATAATTTAATTTATTTTTAAGGACCTAACAGTGTTTGTCTGCTGACACTTGAAAAGCTTTTATTGTAAAATATAGTTTGTTCTACTTTAAGTCAATTTTTTTGGATCCTTGCAATTGAATTTGTTTTTAAAAAGCACTTCTTTTTGCTAAGGAGGAAGATCAATTAAAAATATATTTGCAATTCTGAAACCTTTTTTAAGGTCTGAGAAATTCTTTCATTACTACATATTTACATTTTCTTTAGTGCTGTGGAGTAATATATTGTTTTTATCTTATTTTTTTGCCTTCATGTATTGTTTTTTAATTTCTACCTCCATTTCTGCCACGTCTGTATAATTGGCTTTCTGTGCTGTTTTCATCAACCTCTGATGGAAAGTTTGCTCTTTGTCAAGGTTAGGAAAGATTATCTAATTTTTTAAATGCCTTCGAATGTTTTATTTCTGTTGTTTCATACTATCTTTTATTCACTTGCTTGTAACCTTTTGCTGTTTTATACACTTACTTGGCTCCCATTAATCAGTCTTTGAGAAAACTGGTTTTGTTCTTTTGAAACACAAAAGTATGCAATGTAATACATTCTGTATACTGTTCTGGTGCCTTTCCCCCAAAAAAGAAATGTGAAGATATCCAAATATCTTAATTTTGACCCACTTACCTTTAAACTGATATCCAGAGAAAAAGTATGTTTTTGGGTTAAAATTCCTCTGTAAAGCATATTGACCTTTATAAAGTACTAGTCTTTCTGACTTAGTTCTTGGGATGATCATGTTTAAAAATTGCAATTAGTCATCTGGTGATGAGGGAAAGCCTCATTTATTTCACTAGGACCTCTAGGTTTTAGTATTGTTTTCCCAACGTCCTTCCCAGACCCAAACAGAACATCTTTAACATTATTGCTTTACCTTACCCATGCCAAATAGTTACAATTTCTTGTAATGTGATAGATTGTCTTGATTTGGTGATGGGATTTTTGAGATAGTCATTGCTTATCGTGTGTCAGTTTCAGGGTTGGGGATCTGGTAAGGTGCAAATCAGTGAGTTATGTTCCTTGATTTCAAGAGACTGGCAGTCTCCTGTGCCCTGAAGGAAATAAATATCATATGAACCATTCATTTATTTAGCAAATATTTACTGAGTATTTCTTATCCATCGAGCATCTAGCAGTGGTTCTCACCAGGGCTTTATTGGCATTTTGCATTGGACAGTTCTTCCATGTGTGGGAATGGTTCACACTGCAGATCCTGTCTTTTTAGTAGTCATGTGACATCAGAATAATTTAACAACCTGCATCCTTGATGGACATTTCCAAATATCTCTGAGTGCAAACCACTGCCCTAGGTACTGTTATGGGTATTTAAAACATGCAAAAGAGGAATTTTAAACTAACATAGAAGTATTTGATTTCAGATTGTTTCCACGATCAGTATTTATCCACATTACCGACCCCATCATCATCGTCATCTTCATTTCAGTCACAGTGAACAGTTATATTACTTATACCACAGGTTCCCAATGCTGTCTTGTTTGATCACCCCAGCACTCAGGTACAGAATTATTCTCATGGCCATTCACTAGAGGAGATGAAAACTTGAAAAGGTGGAAGCTTTGACCAAGGCTGGATCCTTAGTTGTGGGCAAAGCCAGAACTAGAATGCAGCTCTGAGCTTTGCAGACTCTCATGCAAGCCAGGGAGAGTAGCTGGGTTGCTGGGGACCCTGAGGGAAGGCCCAGAGTCTGGCTAATCGATGCTTAGGTTCTCAGCTAGCCAGCACCCTGGCCCACACAAGGGCAGTCCTTTTCCCTGTGGGACACAAAGGACTGACTGTCTGTGGTTTTACCGTGTTTGTAGTTTCTGCAGATGAAGAGCATTATTGCTGTATACTCATTCCTGACATGCCTCACCACTCAAACAGGTGCCCTGACTTCCCAAACTCCAGGGAAATTCGTTTTCACTGTGCCTTGATTATATCTAGCATGGCCCATATCACAGTTAACTTACATGCTTTTGTGTTGAGTTTTTGACTCCTCCGCTAGAGGATAAGCATTTAAGAAGAGGAACTGAGTTTTTCTTCCTGTTTCTCTCAAGAGCCTTAATAACTACCAAAAACTAGTGTGCTTCCTCAAGTATATCACTGAAGGAAATACCTGTATATATTTTCTTAGGAACTAAGGGTAATCACTCTCATCTAACCCTTGTTCATTGGTATAATAATCGTTCATTGTGTACTAGGATCCGCCAGGCTCTGTTAAGGTACAAGCAATGCACCAGTCACTGCCTTAATGGAGCGTTAATTCTAGTGAAAGTAGTCAAGTTCATTTTCTCTAGTAAGTGTTAATGGTTTTCATAGAGCTGTCGATTTTTATTTTCTCTCTACATTTTTTTAAAGATTTTATTTATTTATTTTTAGAGAGAGGGAAAGGGAGGGAGAGAAACATCAATGTGTGGCTGCCTCTCACATGGCCCCCACGGGGGGGGGGGGGGGGGGGGGGGGGACCTGGCCCGCAACCCAGGCACGTGCCCCAAGTGGGAATCGAATGGGCGACCCCGGTTCGCAATCCACGCTCAATCCACTGAGCTATACCAGCCAGGGCTTCTCTTTACATTTTTTATAACATTTCCTAGAAATGATCTTCTAAAGAAATACATCTGAGTGAAAGATTTTCAAATCTTGGTTCATTAAGAGGTTTTCCGGATTTTCCAAGATGAAGAATAGTGTTAGAAATGCTCTAGAGATAGAGGCAGGAGGAACTGGGTAACCTATCTGAGTGCCTGTACTTGATGCTGCGCTTGCAGGCGGGCTGAGTCGGGATTGACTGCAGCCCAGAGGGGAGGCAGGAATGGGGTTTTTTTAAAAGAAAAAGCGCGGGGTTTGTGAGGGACTAAGGGAGGGGCTCATCTTTCGTTCTTCCATGTGCGTGCCTCAGGGTCCCAGGATGTGGGCCGGGACTATGGCTTAGGTAAAGGGCGGCCTGTTCCCAGGTACAGGAGGGTCAGTCTGACCACCGGCCACTGTGCCTGGCGCCAGATGTCTGTTGTATGCAGAGGAAAGGGGTTTAACTAAGCCCCGGGCTATCAATTCAGTCTGGATAACTGAGTCATGCGCTGTCCAGCAGGCCGGAAAACTGGCCTGGCTGGGTCGCGAGCCGTCTGGCGAATTGGGAGACTGGCCTGACCCTTTCAAATAACACTTGATGTAGTGAAGGCCCCATTTGTTGGCATTTTGATTCAGATCCATTTATTAAATCACAGAAAGATGAACCTAGTGTACCTCTTTCATGTTTTGGTCACGGATTCTTCTGAGTGTTTTGATCACAGGAAGCTCTAAGTGAATGTGAACTGTATTTGTCATTGCCCATCTCACTTCTGTAAGGATAAGAAAAGAGAATGCTGGGAAGCACTGGTGAAATTTGAGCCAGGAGAGAAGAAAATTGGCCATTATTGCAGAATAAAAATGTATTTTTAGTAAAACCTATTTCTAGGAAATATAGTTAACTCCTTCCCTGAAGGAGTTAGTACACTTAATGAAATCTCGTACCAAATTGAGTTATGCAGTTAGTGAATCAAGGACCTTCAGCCACCTTTCATACTGCAGAACTTAAGGGTAAGTGTTCTGGGCTATCTGGAATATGTTTCACATATCTTTATGAAGCTTACTAGTTTTATATACTACTGCCATCTGCAAAAGTTTAAATAGGAAAGATACTGTTGTATGGTTTCCACAGCTATAAAGGTACCAAATTCTGTTGGAGGCTTCTAAATTGAAAGATTAATTTATGTATAAAAGAAAAGTTTGGCCAGGTCTGTTCTGTGTCATAATTAGGAGAAGACTGTCACTTTGAAATAGTTTTAAGAAATATAAATGTTTTGCATTCAGTATTTTTGATGAGTCTTATTCATGCATATGTACATAAGTAAATTACACATATGTATAGATAAAGAAGAGCAAGAAAGTCACATACATGACTTTCCTTTGCTGTCCTCCCCCCTAGCTCCTGGAGGTATTTTAGTTATAGTAGGTTCTAACTTACTGCCTAAATGACTGTCCTTTAAATACAGAAGAATGCTAATACAGTCAAACCTCAGTTCTTGAATGTCTCCCATCTTGAACAGTTTGTTTCTCGACCAAGTCGTTCACAGAAAAAAGACGTCTCAGTTGTCGAACACAACTTCATTTCTCCACCTGATAGCCCTTCATACTTGTGTCTGTATGATCATGCGCATCTCTCAGGTGACACAGGGGGAATGCACGAGTGTGAGTGTGATTTGGTTTTCGAAGAAACGGCTTCTCGAACAGCCTTTCAGAAGAAATAAATTCCAGAACCGAGGTTCCACTGTAATTTAAAAAGCTTCAGCAACAAAGGACCAATTCCCACACCTGAGACTTGGAGCTAGCTTACTACCACCAAAAGAAAGCACTAGGTGAATGAATGATATTGGTGGATTCCGGTATGATAAGCTGTGATTAAGTCTCAGAGAGAGTGGCGTTAACAGTGCTGCAGACTAGTGGGGAGCAGCTACCCGGAAAATGGAATATTTAAAATTGCCTCAATGGCATTTGCCTCAATGGCATTTGTATATCTGAGGGTCAGTATCACAACACACACACACACACACACACACACACACCCAACACCCAATTTATATAATAGCCTGTCTAAAAATTAGGGACTGGGATTCTTTTTAAATGATGGGATTTGCAAAATTTAATAATCACTGAGGTAGCATGTGGGTCCCTGAGGTATGTGCAAAAGCAGGTTTAAGGAAACAAAGCAAAGAGGGTCTAGAGTTCATTGAATTGTACTTCTAAGATTTCTTCCTTATTTTTGGTAATTTTTTTATTCGTTCTTTTTTCCTACTTCCTCTTTCTCTCTGTGTCTCTCCCTCTTCCTGTTTCCTATTCCCTCTTTCTCTCTCTTCCTCTGTTGATATTAGGTATTATTTTCTTTGGAGATTTTTTATCACATGAATACCTCTTTCTGGGTTCTTGTTCTGTATGGTTTTAGGTGACCTTAAGCAAGTTTCTTTAAACCTGCCTTGTCTGACAATGAGGATGTAAGGTTCAGATGAGCTAATGTGTCAGAAAAGTGCCTTGGAAATGCTAAAAAGAAAACCACGGGCCCAAAATGGCATCTCTGGTGCTAAAAGCCCATGATACCAAACGTGGATTAAAACCTGATCTATTTGCAGTTTCAGCCTCTCCCAGAAACATAATCCTAATCAACTAGTCAGGAAGTTTTTGGTCAAGCCCCAGTAATCTGTCCACTACCTGCCCCTCCCCACCAAGGAAGGGGCAATCTGCATGATAAAAACCCTTCCAGGGCTCACCCCTCAAAGAAAAGGTGTCCTGGCTCAAAAATAATCCTTTCTTTTCTTTTGTTAATAGATCCTTTGCCCCACCCTTTTGCTATTGAAACCTCCATTTTCTACAGTTCCTCCGAGCACCCTTCTAGTTGGTGGATGGGATGCTGCCCAGTTCATCACTTGCTTCATAAAGCAAATCAGATCTTGGGCGACTTGGACTTCTGCAAATTAAATACCACAAACTTGGTGGCTTAAAACAAAAGAAATTTATTCTCTTATAATTCTGGCAGCCAAAAATCCAAAATCAACATTTTGGCATAGACGATTCCATCTGAAGGCTCTCCAAGGGTGTCCATTCCCTGGCTTTTCAGGTTGCTGGAATCCTTGATGTTTCTTGGCTTGTAGCTGCCTAACACCAGTCTTTGTCCCCGTTGTCATGTGGCCCTTCCTCTGTGTCTCTGTGTCAAACCTCCTTTTTCTTTCTTTCATAAGAACACCAGTCATTGGATTTATGGCCTAACCTAAATTCAGGATGATCTCATCCCAAACACTTTATATGTGTAAGGACCCTTATTCACAGGCTTAGGACTTGGACATATTTTTTTAGGGGCTAGTATTCAATCCACTGTACTTTCTTAGATAGTAGACTTCTCTGGATTCCCGTTTTACATCTGCAGGTAAAATCCTAGACCACTTCAGAGCTTTGTGGTCTGAGTATTTGTGGTAATTTTCAAGGCCATGGAAAAAAATTGTAAAGCCATTGGCATGTTGTCAGGAGGATGGCCCAGCCTTCTGTTGACAGGAGAGACCCGGTTCTTCTTGCTGACGCATGTAAAGAATTACAGATCAGCAAATCTATTAGAGTGTGATCAGTTTATTAGAGATCCATTCCCATGGAAGAAAATGGGACTAGGCAGAGTTGGAGGAAAAGGGCAAAGTTTCAGGACAAAGCAGGGCGGCAAAAGTGAGAGTGTCTGAAGACCAGATGGCCAGAGGCCCCGTGGCCCGAGAGCCAAGAGTCCAAGAGCGCCCCAAGTACCCGAGAGAGAGAATCCTTTGTTCTGAGGACTTATATAGTTGGTGGGATAGGAGCAAAAAGAGTTACATATTGATAATGGCTAAATGTGGTGCCAGCTTTCCTGGGGGAATGTGACTACCCAAACTTAGGTATGTGTGGTGGTCTGTTAGCCCGAGTCCTTATCTTGCTCCAGACTCCATTTGTTCATCTTGTAAAACAAATATGTGACAGGAAGCAGTTAATTAAAATTGGGGCACTTTCCAAAGTTATTTATGAGCTCTTTCTGTAAGCATCAGGGACTCCCTCATAAAACAGATAGTAACCAGAGGTAGACAATTAACCAAAGTTATTTTATGGGCTTCTTTGGGCACGGTAGAACTTCTCCCACATTCTAGGCCCTGGGATGAAAGCACAGTTTCAAGGCTTTCTTTCCCAGATAGTAGAAATGCTACATAGAATTTCAAGGACTTCCCTTCTTTCCTGCTAACATAGTGTTTCTTGTGATGTTGGAACACCTGGCAATCTTATCAGACCAGGCTCAGGACTGCTGAATTAGAGTGTGAGACATGTCTCCTTCCTCCCCTCTGCCTTAGTTTATATTTCTTCTACCTAAGTGGTGAAAGGTGTTGCTTGGCAACCAGGATGCTAGATGCTGCCCAGTAACAGTGGTACAGTCTCAGAGTTCTTCCTATGCTGTCTCCTGCCTCATTTCCAGTTCTTTTTGCTTCTACCTTAACCTTCCCTAATCCATTATTAACAGGCAGCTTGGTTGTGTTTCAAAAATGTAAATCTGAACATAATTCCCTTCCTCTTTAGGCTTTACCATGGTGCTTCAAATGAAGTCCTAAGTCCTTATACCACTCTTTAAAGGCTATCGATGATGTCTTCACCCTCTTTTCTCAGCACTCTGAGCCTTCACACATACTGTTCTATCTACTTAGAATAGAACATTCTTTGGCCCCTCTCTGACTAATTTCTACTTTAGATCTTAGCACAGATGCTTTTTCCTCTGTGGGCCCTTTGAGACCACCCAGTTCCTGAGTGTCTACATAGCATCCCTGTGCTTACCAATGTGCATCTTTGGATTGTATCCACAAAGAGAGGAGTACCACATCTGTCTTATTCACAGTTGTAGCCTCAGCTTCCAGCATTGTCCCGCAACTCAGGTTTATTGAATGAAAAAATAAATGTAAAAATTAGGGTTCTGGGTGAAGGCCCAGTTATTTCTAATTCCTCTTCTATTTAAGAAAGTGTTGGCTAGAGCTGGTTTAGCCCACAGCTTCTACTGTCCACATTGCTGCCACACATCCTTGGAAATGACTCGCATACCTGGGAACCCACTAGCAACGAATCTGTTCTCTCCTCACCACACCTGTAGCTTTGATGGATCTGAAACTGGTCTGTCTAGTTTTAGAACACCCTTGTGAAAACTGCCCTCCTTTAGTGGGCAGTGTTCTCCCTGAAAAATCAGAAGCTATCTAGAAAGTGACAAAATTTGGGTTGATTGTAATAATAACTTTGAAATAAAATATTTTATGTATTATAATAGTTGTGAAAATCTTCTTAAACTTTAGCTGATTATTCCCAGTGAGTTAATATTCATACATTAAATTCTAGGGGAGAAAATGCTTCTGTTTTTCTCTGTCAAATGACTTTGAGAAAACTTGCTGTTGTGCTTCCTTTTACACAGATTTATTTTTTAATTTAAATATTCTACTTTTCTATTTTGTTTTATAGATGTTTTTCATATGTTTACATTGATTAGCCATTCTTCTTTTATAGTTATGCCCCTTGGTGTCCATCCTGCCAGCAGACTGATGCAGAATGGGAGACATTTGCCAAGATTGGTGAACTACTTCGTATCAGTGTGGGGAAGGTAGATGTCATTCAAGAACCAGGTAATGTAAATGTTGAACATTAAAGGCAAAAGTTTGATACTTTCTATTTCAAATTTTTCAAGAATATATGAAAGTTGAGTATATTGACATTCATGAACAGATAACATTTTGGAGTATCTGAGTCTATGTGTGTGTGTGTGCGTGTACTTACACATATATATTTATATTTTTATTATTTTTTTCTTTTGCTGAGTCATTTGGAAATAAGTTGCAGACATCATGATACTTTACCTTCAACACTTGGGCATATTATTATTTCCCACATGTCTTTTTATAGTTTTAGAACCAGGATCTAATTGAGATTTACCATTTACATTTGGTTGGTGTGTGTTTTTAATTGTACTCAGTCTAAAATAGTCCCCTGTTTTTTTCATGACATGGATATTCTGAAGAGAATAAGCCAGGTATTTGTCTAGGTGTTTCCTTATATTTTATAGTTTCTGTAAACTAAGTTCAGCCTAGAGGCATGATTTGGTTAAATATATACAGCAAGAGTACTTCATAGGTGATGCTGTGACTTTGCATTTAATGCTATCAGAAGACACATACTGTCACCATTAGTAATGTTGAGTTTAAGCACTTGGTTAAGGTGATAACACTACACATCTCAGATATAAAGAAAAGAGCCCACTTCCTGGTTAGCAGTAATCTGTAGGGTGATTTTGAGGTTTTATGATACATAATGATCTTATGTGAGTCAAGTATTTTGTTGTGGATTCCAGGATGATGAACTCCTAAATCTATTGTTTCATCGACATTTATTAGCTGTTGATATAATTTTTGAAGAGAAAGAAGAGGAAAATAGAGGAATCTTTGTATTTGTATCTTAGAAATAACTGTGTACTATACATAAATTGAGGAGAAAAGTTGGAGTTTTATGATTCCAATCTCAAATTTGACTATTTTCAAACTTTATTAGGCATTTTTTCCTATCTACATTTTATTTCAACCTGTTGTGTTCCTTTACAAGGAAAAAAAGAAGGTAGGTATGGAAGTGTAGCTATTAACTTTCTGTAATAACTCAGTTCAAAGAAGACCCAGTACTGAATTCCCAGTTACTTGGACAGCAAAATTGATGGTGTCTATTAAGATCAATGTTTTGACAATGTGGAGAGAGGTTTCTATTAAAAGCCATTAGTCCTCAGGCTTTCACCTTTTTAAACATTGGAATCAAAGCCATTTCTGCCCATCTGCTATTTAGAGATGAAAAATTACAGTTATTAGACCATGGTTTGGGCTATTATAATGAGTTCTTCTGTTTAGAGGTCAAATCACTGCAATTACATTTTTGCTGTACCCTTATTTTCATCTTTTAGTAGTTTGAGTTCAATGAGTCAGGTATAAGCCTTGTTCGTTAGTGGGCACCGGACACATTTCTTGAGGCGTTTCTTGAAAATGCAGCCATTTGGTCCACCTGTTGTGAATTCACAGCAGGATTTGAATTAAAAGAATTAAACAGCTTTGTGATGCATTCACAAATGGAAAGTCTGATTGAAAGTCTTCCATCTAAAAGGTGGACTTACAGTTATTTTTCTATTGTGAATTGATTTGTGCTTTTTTGATAATGAGGTAACATTGTTTACAATGCAATATTTTAGAAACAAATTCATCATTGACTCATACCATTTATGTAAATATAAACAATATATTTGAAGTATTTATCAAAGAAGAAGGAACAAAAGATCTTTGGTCTGGTGTTCTATATGAATAGTAAAAAAGCTAAGTCCAAAAAGGAAAAGTGACTGTTTTGTGTATTAAAGCAATTTTTTAAAATAAAGGCTCTAGAATTACTTGAAATGATAAAAATTTAAAAACCATAACTCATAAATAAAAATTAGGAGACAAAATTCTACACACTTGATTGTTTAAGTGGCCTAGAGAATATTTTACTTCAGATTATGTTATAAATTTATAAGTATAACTTACAATCTTAGTGCTTTCAATTAATGTGTTTATTCAACAATATTCGAGTTCCTATCATGTACCAGGCCTTGTTCTGGGTACCAAAGATACAGATGAAACAGGAGATTAATGGTACAGGGGAAGAAGGAGACAGAGACTTGGCCCCTCATTGAACTTACATTTTAGTGAAGGAGGTAGACATTAACAATGATAAAATGGAAAATAATGTCTGATGGTAGCAAGGGTTATGAAGGTAAGGAAAGCAGGGTAAAAATGTAGAAAATATTGGGATCCACTGTTTTAAATAGGGTGGTCGGGAAAGACTGTTTGACTAGAGGTCTTGACAGATTGAGGAAGTGAATTTCAACAAGCTTTCGGCAAGGAGAATTCCAGACAGAGCAGATAGCATGTGCAGGTCGGGTGGGTACTTGGCTTCTCAGAGGAACAATATGGCGGCCAGTGGGATACTCCAGGTAAATGGGGCTGGAGAGATAGCAAGGGACCAGACCCTGTAGGGTCTTGTTTGCCATAGCAGGGGGTTTCAGTTTTATATTACATGTGGTAAGAAGGAAACTAGTGGAAGATTTTGAGCAGGGAGTGACATGACATGATTTATGTTTTAAAAGAATTCCCTTGGCTACTATGTGAAAAGTGGTCTATAGGGCAGAAGTGGAAGCAAGAGGAGACTTTAAGATTAAGATGTTACTGCAGTTGTCCAGAGTGGAGAAGATGGTGGCTTAGACTAGTAGCAGCTGTGCTAAGTGGCTGGATTTGAGAGACTACAGTTGGCTAGAATATCCAAAGGTGTATCTTCTGATAGACTGATTATGGTAGCAGTTGGTGGAAGGAGAGATGGAGGAGTTGGATGGGCAGGGAGGGCAAAGGGGGAAAAATTGAGGAAACTGTAATAGAATGACAACAAAAAATGATTTTTAAGAAAGAGAGATGGCAGATTGAAGGAAGAGCAGGTTTGGGACAGATTTAAGCTTGAGATGTTTCATATAAATCCAAGTAGAGATGACCTAGATGCACACATTTGAGGATCATCAGTATATACAGTGTTTGAAAAGATGAGAAGGTTGAAATTATCTAGGGAGTATGTGCCAGAGAAGTGTCTTGAGGATTGAGAACCAGGGACTGCAACATTTAGAAGAAAGGGAGCTCAAGCAAAAGGAAAGTAGGAGGGAGAAGGAAACTAATCTGGAGGAGTTCTGGCCAAGATGGAGGTGTAGGTAGAAACCCTCCGCATCCTCACACAACCAAAAGCAGGATAACAACCAATCTGAAATCAATAAATAACCAAAAGTGCCAGAAAATCAAAATGCATGGAACCCCGACAACAAAGGAATTAAAGAAAAAATCAACCAGAACAACCAGACTGCTAAGATGGCGGACCACGCCAGCCGACTCAGAAAAACCTCCATGATGCCCAGACATTGAGGGCGGGGCTGGCCCGAGCTCGGAGGGTTGCATGGGAGGGGCTGCATTAAGGGGATTCAGAGGTGGCCATGGGCTATGGCTAGGGTTGCCGCGTTAGGAGAAGCTCCCAGTCTCACTGGAGAGTCCTTTGAAAAGTGCACTAGAGACGAGCAGGTGAGCCATACCGTTCCCTGTCTGGCCCCTCCCCCACAGGTAGCGCCCTGCACAGCAAGGAAGGTTGCCCTGTCCAGGTGAATACCTAAGGCCCCGCCCCCTTATCAGCTGTACCAACACAAAGAAATATGGCCCAAATGAAAGAACACAGCAAAGCCTCAGAAAGAGAGCTAAGCGAGGAGGAGATTGCCAACCTATCTGATGGGAACTTTAAAGCCCTGGTAATGAAAATGCTCACAGATCTGATTGAGTTTGGTCTAAAAATGAAAAAACAAATGAAGGATACCCAAAGTGAAATAAAGCAAAATATTCAGGGAACCAACAGTGACAAGAAGGAAACCAGGACTCAATGCAATGATTTGGAACAAAAGAAAAAAATAAACATCCATCCAGATCAAAATGAAGAAATAAGAATTCAAAAAAGTGAAGACTCTTACAAACCTCTGGGACAACTTGAAACGTTCCAGTGTCCGAATTGTAGGGGTGCCACAAGTAGAAGAACAACAGCAAGAAATTGAAAACGTATTTGAACAAATAACGAAGGAAAACTTCCCCAATCTGGTGAAGGAAATAGACTTCTAGGAAGCCCAGAGAGTCCCAAGGAAGTTGGACCCAAAGAGGAACACACCAAGGCACATCATCATTAAGTTACCCAAGATTAAAGACAAGGAGAAAATCTTAAAAGCTGCAAGAGAAAAGGAGAAGGTTACCTACAGAGGAGTGCCCATTAGACTGTCAGCTGATTTCTCAAAAGAAACCTTGCAGGCAAGAAGGGGCTGCAAAGAAGTATTCCAAGTCATGAAAGGCAAGAACCTACATCCAAGATTACTCTATCCAGCAAAGCTATCATTTAGAATGGAAGGGCAGATAAAGTGCTTCCCAGATAAAGGCAAGTTCAAGGAGTTCATCATCACCAAGCTATTATTATATGAAATGTTAAAGGGACTTGTCTAAGAAAAAGAGATAAAAAATATGAACAGTAAAATGACAACAAACTCACAGCCATCAACAAATGAACCTAAAAGAAAAGAAAAACAAGGAAAACAAAAACTAAGCAAACAACCAGAACAGGAACAGAATCAGAGAAATGGACATCACATGGAGGGATCTCATTGGGGAGGGGGAAGGGAGGAATGGGGGAAAGAGTATGGGGAAGAAGAAGCATGGTTAGTAGGCATAAGGTAGACAGGGAGAGATAAAAAAATGGAATGGGAAACAGAGGACTCAAAGAACATGTATGTACAACCCATGGATGTGGACTGGGGGTGGGGAATGCTGTAGGGTTGGGGAGGGCAGGACGGAGGGAGGATAGTGGGGGAAAAATGGGAAAACTGTAATAGCATAATCAATAAAAAATATTAAAAAAGAAAAGAAAAGTAGGAGGGAGATAGAGAAGTAGAGTGTTCTGGAAGCCAAATGAAGAGTGTCTTACGTGGTAATGATTCACTAGCAAGTTTCTGGGGTGCTTGTCTTTATTCAGGGAACCTATTTGAGTACTATTTACTTCATTTTTATAGAATCTAACATCCCAAACGAGCACTGGGAAACCATCAAAATGTTACTAGTTTTCCTCACAGTTGAGCACTTTACTGGATATTTCCGTATGCAGATTTATTTTTGGTTACAGATCTCTTTTAGTGTATTCTTTCATCAGCGCTGTCTTGTCACAGGAGTGCTGGTAAGAGATCATTTCGTTTATTTTCCCTGCAAGTAAGATTTGAAAAGAAGGAAAGCAAGAATTTTTGAAGTGTTCATGCATAGTTCTTTAGTTCTTCCTGTAACTATTCCATTGGTACATTTAATAAGAAATTTTTTAGGATTTCAGAATTATAAAGACTGAGGATTGTAAACACATTGCATGTGTAAACACACAGCTGAGATGTAGAAATTGAGGGAAGAACAGACCTTGCATTGATTAGGTGACATTGCGTTGCCTGTTTAATACTGCATAAGGCAGGTGATGTGCTGGTTAAGTTGACAAGGGGAAATTAAATTTAATGCATATGTCCTTGAACCTTCTGTTCCATGCAGATGAATGTAGTTGTCATGGACAGGAAACAGTAGCTGCTGTCGAGATTAGAGGTAAACCAGACCCCTACCAAGGCCAAGAGTAAACTTTATGTTTAAAACCGTTAGTGACAAAAGCCAATTTACTTTACTGTATGTCAGTTAGTGTTAATATTTTAACTATAAAAATTAACCTTTTGTATTTTATTCTATTGACAACTTTATTTCAATCTCAAAGATGAGGTTCACTCTACTTTTTATTCATTGTTTTCCTTCTGCTTCTCTCTTTAGTGATAATTAACATTTACTTAGTTAAGCATTTACTTCACCATTTATATACATTTCAGCTTCCTAACAACCCTGGGAAGAGCAAACTTTCTCTCTGTACTACTCAGAAAACTCAGGCTCAGAGAGAGCTCAGGTCATATGTCCAAGGCAATACAGCTAATAAATGGTAGAACAAAAGCTAGTAGCTATCCCTACTTTTTTAATATAGAGCTTAAATAATTTCTGTTGTTTTTGCATATCAAAATATAGGTCCCTGTCATAATTTTTCTTTCTCCCATCTTTTAATTTTTCTTTTGCTATGTATGTTTAAGATAAACTTGCTAATAAGAAAAATTTTCTGCATTTTGGATTAATGCCTCTTTTATGTTGCAATATAGTTGTTATTTTAAAGTGGTAGTTAACCCTTAAAGTGAAAAAGGCATGTAGAAATTTTGGGAGTCCTTGTGGTCAAATTTTGTGTCTCTAACTTGAAGGTTTAAGAGTACACTTTTCTCCTCTGCACCTACTGAAGTTTGCTGCAGTGAACCCTTACGCAGATCTGAAGTGAGCTGCCACCATGCTGGGCTGCTATAATTCTTCGTTAAGATCCACACTTAACTGGTTTTCAAGCCCTGAAGCCACAACCTCAGATGGTGCTTCTCTGTTTTAAATTGGTCAGGTTTTCGGGTAATGAAATCTTCCTTGAGATTTTATAATGTCAGTGGTAAAGGTTAGGAGACATTTTTGGAACACCGACATATTCTAACCCACAGGTGGCAAACACAAGGCCCACGGGCCGAATCCAGCTGTCCACCTTGTTTTATCTGGCCTGGCACCTTGTTTCTACGCAGCAGCAGCGCTGAGCTCCTTGCCCCTAGTTAAGGAGTAGTTACCTTTACACAGTCCTAAAATTACATTTGGCCCTTTGAGGGCAACTGAGAGGCGGATGTGGCCCCCAGGGAAAATGAATTTGACACCCCTGTTCTAACTTCTCAACCTCTCAGAATTGACATTTATCTGAGATGAATTCTCTGTGGTGTTGGATCTTTAAGGGCTTAGTAGTTGTCATAATCTAAGGATGACTTTGGTTGCTCTTGATTTTGTTTAGTTTAGTAAATACATCCTCAGTGACAATACATTATTCCAGACAACAAACAGAATTCATACCTGAATTAGATGCTGTAATCTTGTTACTATTCCACATGGGTTGTCATTTGAAGAAATATTAACAAACATAAATGAAAGCCATCTTCAGGTGCAACAATTTATTAATAATGGTTATTATTTTAAATGAACCTTAATTAATCATCTTGTGTATTGGTACAGTTGTTACTGAAAACAGCTCAGCAATTCATATCAAGAGCTATAAAATTCTTACACCCCCTAACCTAGCGATTTTGGGAACAAGCGTTCTGTCATACCTTCTAGCCTGAATCAGAAAGATGCAGAAAAATCACAGAGCCCATTGGTCACTGGGTTTCTTTTTCCTTATTTTCTCCATACTCATTGATTTCCATGAGCACACTTATTAGTAAAGATGTGTTATCCAAAATAATGTAGAATTTCCAATGCACTTAAAATAAGTTAGTGTTTGTTAACATCCTCTCATTTTACTCCAATTTTGAATCAGGGATTTTTAATATAGCAAATAATTGCTAGCATTTATTTAGTACTTATTACATATCACATACTGTTTTCTCTGTGATTATAAATGTAAACTTATTTCATAGTAAAAGACTATGAGACATTATGATGCCTATTTATAATAAAACCAAAGACCAGAGAGTATAAATTTAATGTCCCTGGTTAAAAATTAATACGAGACAGAAGTGGGGTCCCAGGTAAGCTGGCCTGTGACACTGAAAATACTGTCACATATTATATTGGGTTGGCCAAAAAGTTCGTTTGGTTTTTTCCACAAGATGGCTCTCATAGCTCTTAGTTATCCTGGCTTCATTGGAAACAGTTTTGTTCGATTGTATTGTAACAGCTACCATATTAGTGTGCCTTAAAAAACAAATCTTACCAAAATGGGTGAATTTTTGTGTAGCCATTTTAATACTGAAGGTGGAAGAAAGTACGCAATATTTCAGCATGTTATGCTTTATTATTTCAAGAAGGGTGAAAACAACTGAAATGCAAAGAAAGTTTTGTGCAGTGTACGGAGAAGGCACTGTGACCGATCAAACGTGTCAAAGGCGGTTTGCAGTTTCATGCTGGAGACTTCTCCCCGGACGATGCTCCTCGATCGGGTAGACCAGTTGAAGTTGACAGCGATCAAACTGAGACACTAATCGAGAACAATCAATGTGTTATGTACCATGCAGGAGACAGCCGACATACTCAGAATACCCAAATCAATTAAGTTATTGGTGAAAATGAAAAACATGTCTTTTTGTTTATGAAAAAATCATACAGACTTTTTGGTGAACCCAAAATAATATGTTTTATGAATTTTTTTATATTTATTGTTTACTTTTTAAGTTATTGTGATGACCAAGAACATATGAAAAATTTTAAAGAACAACTTAAAAATATTGTCTTAGTGATAACATTTATTAGAAATTATATATATGTATTTCTGGTAAAAATAAAGCCTAAATAGAAAGTTGAAGTGTTCATTCCATTTTAAAAGATCACATGTGTGTATATA